>JAWDJD010000002.1:458511763-458654263 GCA_035047305.1 Bradypodion pumilum | reverse complement strand
TTGTGTTGGAGGGGGGGGGGTGGTTGGGGGGACAAAAGGGGTCTGTCCCCCAACCCTTCCAGAGCCAGGGGACCCAGCAGAGAGGCGATCCCCCCCGCAGGACACCCCGTTATTAAATAACCCCGTTATTCAACAACGGAGTGTTTGGGAGGTGAGGTGGATTCGTTCTCCTCTCCCGCGTCTCCTGGGTCCAGAAGGGTTGGGGGGGGGGACAGACCCCTTTTGTCCAACCCAGGGGACCAGGGAGAGAGGGGATCGATTCCACCCCACCCCGACACTCCGTTTTTAACGAGAAGAAACCACTTGGTTTCTTCTCTTTAATATGGTGTGTGTGTGTGTGTGGGGGGGGAATCCCCTCTCCGCCAGGTCCCCTGGGTTCAGGAGGGTTGGGGAGACAGACCCCTTTTGTCCCCCCCAATCCTTTCAACCCCAGGGGAGTCAGCGGAGAGGGGGATCGCAACCCCCCACCCACTGATATTAAGGGGGGAAACTCCGATGGGTTTTCCCTTTTAATATCAGGGGGTGGGGTGGATTCGATCCCCTCTCCTGGGTCCCGTGGGTCCCGTAAGGTTGGGGGGACAAAAGGGGTCTGTCCCCTCAGCCCTTCTGGACCCAGGGGAGCTAGCGGAGAGGGGGATCGCAACCCCCCACCCACTGATATTAAATGGGAACCCCGATCTACTTTCACGACTCCACACAATCAAAGCACCATACGGCAATGTTTTGGGCTAACTAACATGGCGGACTGTCAGATTAGTCGGCTTCAAGTTTGTGACGTCATTTCTCAGGGCTCCCTGAGAGGGTGGGTTTGGGGAGTGCGGGATAATTGGGAGGGGGGAATTAGGGGGGGGACCCCTCTCCCCTAAGTCCAGCCAATAAGAGTGGAACCCTAAGTCTTGGGCAGGGGACGCAGGTGGAAATGGCCCAGACGCTGCCTCTGCCGCGAACACCGCCGCCGCTCATTGCAACACGTGAGAAGGGTCAGGGCTCTCTTGGAGGGCAACGGGTTTCCTTTGGGTACTTTAAGGTAGGATGATGAGGCACACGCCTAGCTCTGTAAACTAGAGAAAAAAGGTGTTGGCGCAGTGATTAAACTGCTGTGCTGCAGCCAGAAAGTTATGAGTTCGACCCTTGCAGGGAGCAAGGTTGACTCAGCCTTCCATCCTTCCGAGGTCACTAAAAGGAGTACCCAACATTTGGGGGCAAAATGCTAATTAACTTGTGAACCACCCTGAGAGTACATTAAGCGATGTGGGGTGATATATAAGTGTAATTTCTATCGCTACACGCTATGCTGATTGACAGTTAGAATTTTCATCATGGAAACATGCAGGTTGAGATGGGTTGGCCCACATGTGTGCACATGTGTTATGTGCTGGATTGAGCCAATCAGATCCAACCTACAGAGGCTGACCAGCAAACATAGCTAAAGAAGCTTCTTTCCAGCTGACAGAAGAAGTACCCCACCCTCATCAGCTGGGAATAGTCCCATCTTGCCTCTTTAGGGAAGCAAGAGGCTCTCTGGACTTCATTTTGCTCCCCCTCCAGACCTCAAGTGGGTTTTTTGGATATGACCTCAAGCACAAGGTACATGCATGGGGATCTTTGGGTGAAAAACAGATTGGAATGGTTAGAAGCAATTCATTTGTGGAGGGGAAATGCTAGTTCTTCCAACTCTCTGTTGGTTTCAATTACACTAATCTGTTGCTTTCAGCTGAAGAAGAACATCTTCATGTCTGTTTCCCAATCTCTGCCTTTTGATTCACTTGCCTTTTCTTCAGAGATGTGTCTTGTTTGGTTGCTATTGTGTTGAATTTCTTCATCTTCTCCATGCTAACATGAGGATCTCTTGGCTTTGCAGAACTTCAGTAGCGTGGTGTGTTGCGGCTGTCTTTAACCCACAGGAGGAGATTTTGTTGGATATAGAAGAAAAAATGACAGATCAACACACATCTGGCCCCAGAGCAAGAAGTGGCGCTGATGTTATCAAGGCAGGAAACCTTGGACCACGTCGGGAAAGGACACTGTCAAAAGTCCTAAGTGAGGAGATGATCAGTGCAGATACGCACCGCCAACACTTCAGGAACTTCTCCTACCAGGACGCCGAGGGTCCTCGACAGGTTTGCTCTCAGCTCCACCAGCTTTGCTGTGAGTGGCTGAAGCCAGAGCAACACACAAAGGCTAAAATCCTGGACCAGGTGATCCTGGAGCAGTTCCTGACCATTCTTCCAAGGGAGGTGTCAAGCTGGGTGAGAGAATGTGGAGCAGAAAATAGTTCCCAGGCGGTGGCGCTGGCAGAAGGTTTCCTTTTGAATCTGAGTCCGACAGGAGACCAAAAGGAGGAAGAGGTGAGAGCAATTCATGTCAAGGGCATCCCTCGGTCCCTGCTGCTCTTTTGCTTATCAAGTTAATTTTTGGTTTGTCTGCCCATACTCACGGTTATTGAAAGCAAGATGTAGGGTCTGCGTGCATCCTGTTTTGAAGCTGATCCATTACCACTATGAGACCTTCTTCCTCTTTAAAACAAGGTGGGTCCTCCCTGTATGTCCAGTTTTCTAAGGAAGCTGCAGGTCCTTCTGCCACTAGCACAGTACCCAGACTAGCACTCTGACAGGTTGAGTGGCAGGGAGCAAACCTTTTTTTGGTATGTTTAGGGTGAGAACTGATCAGCCCCTAAAGTTGTCCATGGCTACTTAAAAGGGTCCAGAAAACAAGAGAAGAAATCCTACAAATGTTACCAATGCTTTTTCTTGGATGATGACTCTTATCGTCCAGCCTCATCCACTGTCATGTGGTCTCTGTCTTTTCTATTTTATTCCATATCATGGATCCTCAGATGAAAAACCTCTACTTAGAGGCTCATGATTTCTCCATGGCAGACAAACCTCAAGTCGGCACCAAACTGAGTCCCCAGCGACAGGAGACCCATCAGAGCAATGAGGGTGGTGCTGTCTTGATAGGTAAGGAGTAATGTGGGGAACACTATTCTTCTTTCGTCACACTTTCTACACTTCAAAACCCATGTTTTGATTTTAAGAGTTCCAATAGCAATAAGTTTCTCCATTTCTGTCAAATGCAAAGCGATTTTTTTTCTCCCATCTGAAACTGAAAACCAGTGAAAAGTACAAATTCAGGATTTGATTCTTAACACTGCCTGCTTGCATAAATATGTTTCCCTGGTAAATATATGTTTACCTATTATACACCACATTTCTAAAATACTAATGGGTGTCTCCCTAATCACTTTATCCTCATTTAATCTGTCCTGAGAGGTAGATCAGGTTGAGGGAGAGAGTGAATGGCTCGACATCATCTATTCAGTATCCTAATTCATCAGGGGTCAGATTGGAATCATCTGAATCCTTGGTCCACACACTAATCCAGTGAGTCCAAAGCATTTTGGCATTGCCATGTCTTTTTCATTCTTGGAAAATTCCTATAATTATGCAAAACCTTCTTTATCATCATTCAGCAGATTTTTTTTTAAAAAAAATAAGTTTGAAATTTACCTTTTTGAAATTTTTATTTGTATATTGCCCATTTGCTGAAAAAAATCACTACCCTGGATCAGAATGACCAACATTTTTGCGCAGCAGGCTGGTCAACACACCCTCAGACAGCTGAGTGTGCTGGAGGCATGGTTTTTCCCACTGCTTCCGGCACTTCCGGTGGTGGGGCTGAATTCATGGGGCATTTCCGGTGCATTTCTGGCACTTCTGGCGGCGGCGGCGGAGTCCTCACCACAGGCTGGATTAATTGGCACCATGGGCTGTAAATTGACCACCCCTGCTCTAGATGGTTTCTATCCAGACATACGTAATATATATGTATTAATTTATAAAATATAAACCCCAATCAGACATTCCCTTCATTTTGTAGAATGTGGAGTCAAATAAATAAATTCATTCATTTATTTGCCTTTCCCCCACAAAGTGGAAGATATTTGATGAGTGGGTTACATGTTTCTCCATGGGACATCTCCAGATTCCTTTCAATGAGTGGAATAAATAAAAATAATATCTGACATGCAGTAGAAAGTCTGAAATTTAGTACACATCACCTCTCCCCATGTTGCCAGGGTGATTAGATACATTCCAAGATCTTCCACAGATACCTGAAACCAAGGAAAACGGAGCACCACATAGTTAAGCACAAATACTTAAATCATACTTTCATGATTTCACACGTGTTAACAAAATGGCTGCCACAACACACAATCTCTTTGTCTTAAACATGATGTTACTAGCAGAGGTTGCCCGGCGTTGCCGGGCTGTTTAAAATGAACTTTTTTAAATGGACCATTAGAAAGGCTAAACGAAGAAAAATAGATGCCTTTGAGATGTGGTGCTGGAGGAGAGTTTTGAGAGTCCCTTGGACAGCGAGAAGAACAAATAGGTCAATAGTAGAAGAGACTAGCCCTGAGTGCTCATTATGTCAAATAGTAAAGGTGAAGCTGAAGTATTTTGGACATCAAATGAGAAGAGAGGATTCACTTGAGAAGGCCTTGATGCTGGGGAAGGTGGTGGGCAAAAGAAAAAGAGGACAGCCAAGGATGAGATGGCTAGATGGCATTGTAGATACAATGGGTACGGGGTTGTGTGGACTGAGGAGGATGGCGTTGCCGGGCTGTTATAAACTTGTGATCAGTTTTTGTTTTTGTTTTTTGGGGGGGTGGATTAAAAAAAAGAACAAAGGATGATATAATTTTTTCCTTTTTTTATTTAATCAAATAATGTTTTATAATGTGTCTTTTTTTAAAAGTGTGTGTTGGTGGTTAAGGGTGGTTTTGGGTATGCACAACCACCACCACCCAAGGAATACCACTCCAATTACCAACACACACATTAAAAATTTATGGCAAGGCAGGAGTGTCGTGTGTGTGTGTGAGAGAGAGAGCGACAGCGAGAGAAAGAGCTCATTAGGGAAAGGAGTAGAAGAGGAATATGTGTGTGTGTGTGAGAGAGAGAGAGAGAGAAAGAAAGAGATGCTGTGTGTGTGAGTGAGTGAGAGAGAGAAAGAGAAGCTGTGTGTGTGTGTGAGAGAGAGAGAGAGAGAGAAACTGTGTGTGTGTGAGAGAGAAAGAGAAGCTATGTGTGTGTGTGTGTGAGAGAGAGAAAGAGAAGCTGTGTGTGAGAGAGAGAAAGAGAAGCTGTGTGTGTGAGAGAGAGAAAGAGAAGCTGTGTGTGTGTGTGAGAGAGAGAGAAGCTGTGAGAGTGTGTGTGAGAGAGAAAGAGAAGCTGTGTATGTGTGTGTGTGAGAGAGAAAGAGAAGCTGTGTGTTTGTGTGAGAGAGAGTGAGAGAAAGAGAAGCTGTGTTTGTGAGAGAGAGAAAGAGAAGCTGTATGTGTGAGAGAGAGAGAAAAAGAGAAAGAAAGAAGCTGTGTCTGTGTGTGAGAGAGAGAAAGAGAAGCTGTGTGTGTGTGTGAGAGAGAAAGAGAAGCTGTGTGTGTGTAAGAGAGAGAGAGAGAAGCTGTGTGTGTGTGAGAGAGAAAGAAGCTGTGTGTGTGTGTGTGTGAGAGAGAGAGCTCATTAGGGAAAGGAGGAGAAGAGGAATATGTGTGTGTGTGAGAGAGAGAGAGAGAGAGAAAGAGATGCTGTGTGTGTGAGTGAGTGAGAGAGAGAAAGAGAAGCTGTGTGTGTGTGTGAGAGAGAGAGAGAGAAACTGTGTGTGTGTGAGAGAGAAAGAGAAGCTATGTGTGTGTGTGTGAGAGAGAGAGAAAGAGAAGCTGTGTGTGAGAGAGAGAAAGAGAAGCTGTGTGTGTGAGAGAGAGAAAGAGAAGCTGTGTGTGTGTGTGAGAGAGAGAGAAGCTGTGAGAGTGTGTGTGAGAGAGAAAGAGAAGCTGTGTATGTGTGTGTGTGAGAGAGAGAAGCTGTGTGTGAGAGAGAAAGAGAAGCTGTGTGTTTGTGTGAGAGAGAGTGAGAGAAAGAGAAGCTGTGTTTGTGAGAGAGAGAAAGAGAAGCTGTATGTGTGAGAGAGAGAGAAAAAGAGAAAGAAAGAAGCTGTGTCTGTGTGTGAGAGAGAGAAAGAGAAGCTGTGTGTGTGTGTGAGAGAGAAAGAGAAGCTGTGTGTGTGTAAGAGAGAGAGAGAAGCTGTGTGTGTGAGAGAGAGAAAGAAGCTGTGTGTGTGTGTGTGAGAGAGAGAGAGCTCATTAGGGAAAGGAGGAGAAGAGGAATATGTGTGAGTGTGTGTGTGAGAGAGAGAGAGAAAGAAAGAGAAGTTCTGTGTGTGTGTGAGAGAGAAAGAAGCTGTGTGTGTGAGAGAGAGAAAGAGAAGCTGTGTGTGTGTGTGAGAGAGAGAAAGAGAAGCTGTGTGTGAGAGAGAGAGAAAGAAAGAGAAGCTGTGTGTGTGTGAGAGAGAGAAAGAGAAGCTGTGTGTGTGTGAGAGAGAGAAAGAAAGAGAAGCTGTGTGTGTGTGAGAGAGAAAGAAGCTCTGTGTGTGTGTGTGAGAGAGAGAGAGCTCATTAGGGAAAGGAGCAGAAGAGGAATATGTGTGAGTTTGAGTGTGTGTGTGTGAGAGAGAGAGAGAAAGAAAGAGAAGTTCTGTGTGTGTGAGAGAGAAAGAAGCTGTGTGTGTGAGAGAGAGAGAAAGAGAAGCTGTGTATGTGTGTGTGTGAGAGAGAGAAGCTGTGTGTGTGTGAGAGAGAGAGAAAGTGAAGCTGTGTGTTTGTGTGAGAGAGAGTGAGAGAAAGAGAAGCTGTGTGTGAGAGAGAGAGAAAGAGAAGCTGTGTGTGTGTGAGAGAGAGAAGCTGTGTGTGTGTGTGAGAGAGAAAGAAGCTGTATGTGTGTGAGAGAGAGAGAGAAAGAAGCTGTGTCTCTGTGTGTGAGAGAGAAAGAGAAGCTGTGTGTGTGTGTGTGAGAGAGAGAGAAAGAGAAGCTGTGTGAGAGAGAGAAAGAAAGAGAAGCTGTGTGTGTGAGAGAGAAAGAAGCTGTGTGTTTATGTGTGTGTGTGTGTGTGAGAGAGAGAGAGAGAGCTCATTAGGGAAAGGAGCAGAAGAGGAATATGTGTGAGTGTGTGTGTGTGTGTGAGAGAGAGAGAGAGAGAGAAAGAAAGAGAAGTTCTCTGTGTGTGTGAGAGAGAGAGAAAGAAGCTGTGTGTGTGTGTGAGAGAGAGAGAGAGAAGCTGTGTGTGTGAGAGAGAGAGAGAGAGAAAGAGAAGCTGTGTGTGAGAGAGAGAGAAAGAAAGAAAGAGAAGCTGTGTGTGTGTGAGAGAGAGAAAGAGAAGCTGTGTGTGTGAGAGAGAGAAAGAGAAGCTGTGTGTGAGAGAGAGAAAGAAGCTGTGTGTGTGTGTGTGTGAGAGAGAGAGAGAGCTCATTAGGGAAAGGAGCAGAAGAGGAATATGTGTGAGTGTGTGTGTGTGTGTGTGAGAGAGAGAGAGAGAGAAAGAAAGAAAGAGAAGTTCTGTGTGTGAGAGAGAAAGAGAAAGAGAAGCTGTGTATGTGTGTGTGTGTGAGAGAGAGAAGCTGTGTGTGAGAGAGAAAGAAAGAGAAGCTGTGTGTTTGTGTGAGAGAGAGAGTGAGAGAAAGAGAAGCTGTGTGTGTGTGAGAGAGAAAGAGAAAAAGAAGCTGTGTGTGTGAGAGAGAGAGAGAGAAAGAGAAGCTGTGTGTGTGAGAGAGAGAGAGAAAGAAAGAGAAGCTGTGTGAGAGAGAGAGAAAGAGAAGCTGTGTGTGTGTGAGAGAGAGAAAGAGAAGCTGTGTGTGTGTGTGAGAGAGAAAGAGAAGCTGTGAGTGTGTGTGAGAGAGAGAAAGAGAAGCTGTGTGTGTGTGTGAGAGAGAAGCTGTGTGTGAGAGAGAAAGAAAGAAGCTGTGTGTTTGTGTGAGAGAGAGTGAGATAAAGAGAAGCTGTGTGTGTGTGAGAGAGAGAAAGAAAGAGAAGCTGTGTGTGTGTGTGAGAGAGAGAAGCTGTGTGTGTGTGAGAGAAAGAGAAGCTGTATGTGTGTGTGTGAGAGAGAGAGAGAGAAAGAAGCTGTGTCTGTGTGTGTGAGAGAGAAAGAGAAGCTGTGTGTGTGTGAGAGAGAGAGAGAGAAAGAGAAGCTGTGTGTGTGTGTGTGAGAGAGAAGCTGTGTGTGTGAGAGAGAGAAAGAAGCTGTGTGTGTGTGTGTGTGTGAGAGAGAGAGAGAGCTCATTAGGGAAAGGAGCAGAAGAGGAATGTGTGTGTGTGTGTGTGTGTGTGAGAGAGAGAGAGAGAGAAAGAAAGAGAAAGAAAGAGAAGTTCTGTGTGTGTGTGAGAGAGAGAAAGAAGCTGTGTGTGTGTGTGAGAGAGAAAGAGAAGCTGTGTGTGTGAGAGAGAGAAAGAGAAGCTGTTTGTGAGAGAGAGAAAGAAAGAGAAGCTGTGTGTGTGTGAGAGAGAGAAAGAGAAGCTGTGTGTGTGTGTGAGAGAGAAAGAAGCTGTGTGTGTGTGAGAGAGAAAGAAGCTGTGTGTGTATGTGTGTTTGTGAGAGAGAGAGCTCATTAGGGAAAGGAGCAGAAGAGGAATATGTGTGAGTGTGTGTGAGAGAGAGAGAGAGAAAGAAAGAGAAGCTGTGTGTGTAAGAGAGAGAGAGAGAGAAAGAGAAGCTGTGTGTGAGAGAGAGAAAGAAAGAAGCTGTGTGTGTGAGAGAGAAAGAGAAGCTGTGTGTGTGTGTGAGAGAGAGAAAGAGAAGCTGTGTGTGTGAGAGAGAAAGAAGCTGTGTGTGTATGTGTGTGTGTGTGAGAGAGAGAGTGAGAGAGCTCATTAGGGAAAGGAGCAGAAGAGGAATATGTGTGAGTGTGTGTGTGTGTGAGAGAGAGAGAGAAAGAAAGAGAAGTTCTGTGTGTGTGTGAGAGAGAAAGAAGCTGTGTGCGTGTGAGAGAGAGAAAGAGAAGCTGTGTATGTGTGTGTGAGAGAGAGAGAAGCTGTGTGTGTGTGAGAGAGAGAAAGAGAAGCTGTGTGTGTGTGAGAGAGTGAGAGAAAGAGAAGCTGTGTGTGTGAGAGAGAGAGTGAGAGAAAGAGAAGCTGTGTGTGTGAGAGAGAGAGAAAGAAAGAGAAGCTGTGTGTGTGTGTGAGAGAGAGAGAAGCTGTGTGTGTGAGAGAGAGAAAGAGAAGCTGTATGTGTGAGAGAGAGAGAAAGAGAAAGAAAGAAGCTGTGTCTGTGTGTGAGAGAGAAAGAGAAGCTGTGTGTGTGTGAGAGAGAGAGAGAAAGAGAAGCTGTATGTGTGAGAGAGAGAAAGAGAAAGAAAGAAGCTGTGTCTGTGTGTGAGAGAGAAAGAGAAGCTGTGTGTGTGTGAGAGAGAGAGAGAAAGAGAAGCTGTGTGTGAGAGAGAGAGAAAGAAAGAGAAGCTGTGTGTGTGTGAGAGAGAAAGAAGCTGTGAGTTTATGTGTGTGTGTGTGAGAGAGAGAAAGAGAAGCTGTTTGTGAGAGAGAGAGAAAGAAAGAGAAGCTGTGTGTGTGAGAGAGAGAGAAAGAGAAGCTGTGTGTGTGTGAGAGAGAAAGAAGCTGTGTGTGTGTGAGAGAGAAAGAAGCTGTGTGTGTATGTGTGTTTGTGAGAGAGAGAGCTCATTAGGGAAAGGAGCAGAAGAGGAATATGTGTGAGTGTGTGTGTGAGAGAGAGAGAGAAAGAGAAGCTGTGTGTGTAAGAGAGAGAGAGAGAGAAAGAGAAGCTGTGTGTGAGAGAGAGAGAAAGAAAGAAGCTGTGTGTGAGAGAGAGAAAGAGAAGCTGTGTGTGTGTGAGAGAGAGAAAGAGAAGCTGTGTGTGTGAGAGAGAAAGAAGCTGTGTGTGTATGTGTGTGTGTGTGAGAGAGAGTGAGAGAGCTCATTAGGGAAAGGAGCAGAAGAGGAATATGTGTGAGTGTGTGTGTGTGTGAGAGAGAGAGAAAGAAAGAGAAGTTCTGTGTGTGTGTGAGAGAGAAAGAAGCTGTGTGCGTGTGAGAGAGAGAAAGAGAAGCTGAGTATGTGTGTGTGTGAGAGAGAAGCTGTGTGTGTGTGAGAGAGAGAAAGAGAAGCTGTGTGTGTGAGAGAGAGTGAGAGAAAGAGAAGCTGTGTGTGTGAGAGAGAGAGAAAGAAAGAGAAGCTGTGTGTGTGTGTGTGTGAGAGAAGCTGTGTGTGTGTGAGAGAGAAAGAGAAGCTGTATGTGTGAGAGAGAGAGAAAGAGAAAGAAAGAAGCTGTGTCTGTGTGTGAGAGAGAAAGAGAAGCTGTGTGTGTGTGAGAGAGAGAGAGAAAGAAAGAGAAGCTGTATGTGTGAGAGAGAGAAAGAGAAAGAAAGAAGCTGTGTCTGTGTGTGAGAGAGAAAGAGAAGCTGTGTGTGTGTGTGAGAGAGAGAAAGAGAAGCTGTGTGTGAGAGAGAGAGAAAGAAAGAGAAGCTGTGTGTGTGTGTGAGAGAAAGAAGCTGTGAGTTTATGTGTGTGTGTGTGTGAGAGAGAGCTCATTAGGGAAAGGAGCAGAAGAGGAATATGTGTGAGTGTGTGTGTGTGAGAGAGAGAGAGAAAGAAAGAGAAGTACTGTGTGTGTGAGAGAGAGAGAAAGAAGCTGTGTGTGTGAGAGAGGGAGAAAGAGAAGCTGTGTGTGTGAGAGAGAGAGAGAGAGAGAAAGAGAAGCTGTGTGTGAGAGAGAGAGAGAAAAAGAAAGAAAGAGAAGCTGTGTGTGTGTGAGAGAAAGAGAAGCTGTGTGTGTGTGAGAGAGAAAGAAGCTGTGTGTGTATGTGTGTGTGTGTGAGAGAGAGAGCTCATTAGGGAAAGGAGCAGAAGAGGAATATGTGTGAGTGTGTGTGTGTGTGTGAGAGAGAAAGAGAAGTTCTGTGTGTGTGAGAGAGAGAAAGAAGCTGTGTGTGTGAGAGAGAGAGAGAGAAAGAGAAGCTGTGTATGTGTGTGTGTGAGATTGAGAGAAGCTGTGTGTGAGAGAGAGAAAGAAATTGAAGCTGTGTGTTTATGTGAGAGAGAGTGAGAGAAAGAGAAGCTGTGTGTGAGAGAGAGAAAAGAAGAAGAAGCTGTGTTTGTGAGAGAGAGAGAGAGAAAGAGAAGCTGTATGTGAGAGAGAGAAAGAGAAGCTGTGTGTGTGTGAGAGAGAGAGAGAAAGAGAAGCTGTGTGTGTGTGTGTGAGAGAGAGATCATTAGGGAAAGGAGCAGAAGAGGAATATGTGTGAGTGTGTGTGAGAGAGAGGGAGAGAGAAAGAAGCTGTGTGTGTGAGAGAGAGAGAGAGAGAGAAAGAAAGAGAAGCTGTGTGTATGTGTGTGAGAGAGAGAGAGAAAGAGAAGCTGTGTGTGTGAGAGAGAGAAAGAGAAGCTGTGTGTCTGTGTGTGAGAGAGAAAGAGAAGCTGTGTGTGTGTGTGAGAGAGAGAAAGAAGCTGTGTGTGTGAGAGAGAGAAAGAGAAGCTGTTAGTGTGTGTGTGTGAGAGAGAGAGAGAGAAAGAGAAGCTGTGTGTGTGTGAGAGAGAGAAAGAGAAGCTGTGTGTGTGTGAGAGAGAAAGAGAAGCTGTGTGTGTGTGTGAGAGAGAAAGAAGCTGTGTGTGTATGTGTGTGTGTGTGAGAGAGAGAGCTCATTAGGGAAAGGAGCAGAAGAGGAATATGTGTGAGTGTGAGTGAGTGTGTGTGTGTGTGAGAGAGAGAGAGAGAGAAAGAAAGAGAAGTTCTGTGTGTGTGTGTGAGAGAGAGAAAGAAGCTGTGTGTGTGTGAGAGAGAGAAAGAAGCTGTGTATGTGTGTGTGTGAGAGAGAGAGAGAAGCTGTGTGTGAGAGAGAAAGAAAGAGAAGCTGTGTGTTTGTGTGAGAGAGAGTGAGAGAAAGAGAAGCTGTGTGTGTGAGAGAGAGAGAAAGAAAGAGAAGCTGTGTGTGTGAGAGAGAGAGAAGCTGTGTGTGTGAGAGAGAGAGAGAGAAAGAAAGAGAAGCTGTGTGTATGTGTGTGTGTGTGAGAGAGAGAAAGAGAAGCTGTGTGTGAGAGAGAGAGAGAAAGAGAAGCTGTGTGTGTGTGAGAGAGAGAGAGAAAGAGAAGCTGTGTGCGTGTGTGTGTGTGTGAGAGAGAGAAAGAAGCTGTGTGTGTGTGTGAGAGAGAAAGAGAAGCTGTGAGTGTGTGTGAGAGAGAGCTCATTAGGGAAAGGAGCAGAAGAGGAATATGTGTGAGTGTGTGTGAGAGAGAGAGAGAGAAAGAAAGAGAAGCTCTGTGTGTGAGAGAGAGAGATAGGAAGGGAAGCTGTGTGTGTGTGAGAGAGAGAGAAAGAGAAGCTGTGTGTGCGTGTATGTGTGAGAGAGAAAGAGAAGCTGTGAGTGTGTGTGTGTGTGAGAGAGCTCATTAGGGAAAGGAGCAGGAGAGGAATATGTGTGAGTGTCTGTGAGAGAGAGAGAAAGAAAGAAAGAGAAGCTCTGTGTGTGTGTGAGAGAGAGAGAGAGAGAGAAAGAAGCTCTGTGTGAGAGAGAGAGAGAGAAAAAGAGAAGCTGTGTGTGTGTGTGTGTGAGAGAGAGAAGCTGAGTGTGTGTGTGAGAGAGAAAGAGAAGCTGTGTGTGTGTGTCTGTGTGTGTGAGAGAGAGAGAGCTCCTTAGGGAAAGGAGCAGAAGAGGAATATGTGTGTGTGTGTGAGAGAGAGAGGGGGGGGGGCTGGCTTTCCTGGCCGGCCCGCGGTATGGAAGCCCAGCGGTGGGGTGTGTGTGTGGGGGCTTCCCTTACCGGGGGCTGGCTTGTGGCCCGCGGTAAGGAAGCCCAGCGGCGGTGTGTGTGTGTGGGCTTCCCTTACCGGGGGCTGGCTTCCGGCCCACGGTAAGGAAGCCCAGCGGCGGGTTGGGCTGGCTTCCTTTACCGGTGGCTGTGAGGCGCTGCGTTTTTTATTTTTATTTTGCACGCACCGGCTTTCTCAGAGTTCAGCGTGCTCACGGCGCGCAGGACACTGGGGATTGTATTTTTTCATTTGTGCTTTCCCTTTGTACTCCGTTCTTTTTCAGGCGGCTCGTTTTTGATTGGCCGCGGTGCGTTTCCCCACGTTCTTTGTGCTCCCGCCTCTCAGCCTGATTGGCTGAGGCGCAGCGCTGTGCAAAGAATGTTGGGAAATGAAGTTGTTTCCCTTTTTTCGCATTTGTGGGGCTGTTGCCCCACTGCCACTTTATTCAATCCTTCGTTGACCTGCGGACCCAGTCCGCCCGTGTGCACGAAGGGTGAGTGCAGGCAAGTAGGGCCAGGCATAGGAACCTATAGCAAGTTCCAACGGTTAACCCTTGGTTTTATAGGTTAAGATAGTCCTGTGATGGCAAACCTTGGGACTCCAGGTGTTCTTGAACTTCAATTCCCAGAAGCCTAAGTCCACATGAATTACTTACTGCACGTAAGTAAACCCATTCATGTGTATTCACAGAGACTTGGGCTTCTGGGAATTGAAGTGCCAAGATTCGCCATTGCTATAGTCAGTGGCCTCTTGTGGACAGCTCTGGTACTGGACCATAGAAATATATACAGTACTGTAGGGTGTTTTTTTTTTAAATTTAGTGTGTTCAGACCCACAAAAAACTGCAAATGAAAAATGGGACCTATGCAGTGCTGGGCATCAGCCGGTCCGCCCCGGTGTGAGCGGACCTGTAGTAAACCTGGCTGGGCACGCCCCCTCCCCACCCCACCCCGCCCACCTCTTCCTGGGAGAGTGGACGACCCGACGGCATCGGCTTTGCTCGTCCTTCTCCAGAGCGGCTGCTGCTGCCTCCTTAATAGGCTGCGGGTGCCGCTCGGCTGGTGGTGGAGGTGGTGGCATGTGCACGCCTGGCCCTGGGGGAAGGGGAGGGGGAGCTGACATCACACGTGGCACCACCCAGAGCAGCTTGCCTTCCCGTCCTGTGCCGCCGCTCCTTGCCTCCTTCTAGCAGCAGCAGCACAACTTTCGCGATGCCTGGACCTAGTCCTGCAGGAAGTTCTCTTCCTGCAGGATGTCTGTCTGAATCTGGGCATTGCGAGAGTTGCCCTGCTTGTGCCATGCTGCCTGGAACCTCTCGCAATGCCCAAACAGACATCCTGCAGGAAATTCTTTTCTTGCAGGACTAGGTCCAGGCATCGCGAAAGTTGTGCTGCTGCTGCTGCTGCTAGAAGGAGGCAAGGAGTGGCGGCGGGGGGACATGTGGCGGACAGGCGAACTGCTCTGGGTGGCGCGTGACGTCAGCTCCCCCTCCCCTTCCCCCAGGGCCAGGCGCGCACATGCTGCCACCACCACCCGAGCGGCACCCACAGCCTATTAAGGAGGCAGCAGCAGCTGCTCTGGAGGAGGAGGAGAAGGAAAGGAAGAGCGTCGTCGCTTTCCTGGGAGGAGGTGGGCGGGATCGGGAAGCAGCAGCAGGGCGCAGGCGCTGCGCTGGACTCGCTGGTCCTGGAGGACTAGAGGGAAAGCCAATGCCGTCACCTGAGCACTCCTTCCTCTCCCCCCCCCCCCGGTGGGAGGAAGGAGCAGCCCAATGTGACGCCTTCTGGGTAAGTGTGTCTTTTTGTTTTGTTTACTTCCGTGAAGCTCCCTAAACAGCAGTGAGTCTTTAAGGTGCCACAATATTTTTGTGTTTTTGTTTTGTTTACCTCCTGATCTGCTTGCACAGAATAAAACTTTAGAATGGGTAGCCATTTTATTCTGTGCAAGCATATCAGAGAGTAAACAAAAAAATATGTTGTGACACCTTAAAGACTCATTGCTGCTTCGAGGTAGACTGCAGCTGGCCCAGGGCACTCCACGGTAAAACAGAGATGACCACTGAACCCTAGAGTTGGATATGACTGGCTTTCAAGCAAGCGATACCTTTACCTTGCTCGAAAGCCAGTCGTATCCCATACTAGGGTTCAGGTTGCTCATCTCTGTTTCAAAGCCGAAGAGCCAGCGCTGTCTGCTTCTGCAGACGTTTCCATGGTCATGTGGCAGGCATGGCTAGACACCGGAGTGCACGGAACACTGTTTACCTACCCACCAAAGTAGTCCCTATTTATCCACTTGCAATTTCTTGCTTTCGAACTGCTAGGTTGGCAGGAGCTGGGACAAAGACGGGAGCTCATTCCATCCTGCAGTACTCGGGAATCGAACTGCTGACCTTCCGCCACTCAGTCAGCATCTTCGCCACTTGAGCTCAACGGTTAAGAAGCTTGCCTTGTTAGCTGGAAGGCCGACATGAACGTTTGAGCTCCCGTCTCTGTCCCAGCTCTTGGCAACTGCAAGTTGATAAATAGGAACCACTTCCGTGGGAAAGGTAACAACATTCTGGTGTCTAGTCATGCCTGCCACATGTACACAGAAACATCTACAAACAGACAGTGCTGACTCTTTGGCTATAAATAGATGAACACTGAACCCTAGAGTCAGATACGACTGGCAGCTTTGGATCTAACAATAGGTAAAAGTAAAGGTTGCCCTTGCTCAAAAGCCAGTCGTATCTGACTAGGGTGCAGTGCTCATCTCCATTTACAGCCAAAGAGCCAG
The DNA here is from genome assembly GCA_035047305.1 of Bradypodion pumilum. NCBI lineage: Eukaryota > Metazoa > Chordata > Lepidosauria > Squamata > Chamaeleonidae > Bradypodion > Bradypodion pumilum. The sequence continues at coordinate 458,638,894 of JAWDJD010000002.1, read as the reverse complement.
TGTTGTCTGTGTTTGCAGATGTTTTCATGGGCAGGCATGACTAGATTGGCCACCCAGTCACATGCCCACCGATTAGGCCACACCCACCAGTTAGGCCACGCCCACAGTGTAGTAGTAAATTTTTTTAGTGCCCATCACTGGACCTATGGATGGGTTGGTGGGGCATCTTGTATTGTTAATTGTTGGAGAAGTTTATTTACTCCAAAATCTTTTTCAGTCATTTATTTTCCATGCCCCTTCATGGAATTTAATTCCCAAACGTTTTCCTGAAGGGACACACATTTCATTTTAGGAACTACGACCAACTTCTGGGGTGTGATCCATGTGTTCGAGGATATAGTTGTTAGCTGACCTTTTTAGGATTGTAGTCGAAATCTGGGACAAACTCATGCATCTAACATTTCTTCAACTTGGTCTCTCGTAGGAGCCAAAAGGATTTCTTCCTATGTCCCTTGTTTTGGAGAAGAACCCAATCAGGTATGGGCCAAATGGTTGAAAGACACCTTGTGTACTTCAATCCCTGATTACACAACCACTTTAGTTTAAATGAGGCAGCCATTCTGCGGTACTGCAACCAAAAAACTGTTCATCTTCTGAATTTGATCCTGATTGACTCAAGCTTCCCGGTTGACTCAACCTTCTATCTTTATGAGGCAGGTAAAGTGTATATTTTTGGAGGCAAAATGGTAATTACCTTGTGAATCACTCAGTGCTGTAAGCACTATTGTGTTGTAAAGGAAAAGGTTGCTCTTGCGTGAAAGCCAGTCGTATCCGACTCTAGGGTTCAGTGCTCATCTCTGTTTACAACCAAAGAGCATTTGCTGCTTGCGCCTGCAGATGTTTCCGTGGACATGTGGCAGGCATGCCTCAATACAGAATGCTGTTTATCTTCCCACCAAAGCGGTCGCTATTTATCTATTTGCAATTTCTTGCTTTCAAACTGCTAGGTTGGCAGGAGCTGGGACAAAGACGGGAACTCACTCTGTCATGCAGTACCTGGGAATTGAACTCCAGCCTTCCAGTCAGTGAGTATTTGTTTGTTTGTTTATTAGTAGTTTGATTTCTTCACCGCCCACTCGGCCGAGGCCAACTCAGGGCGGTTTACAATCATATATAAAAACAACATAGTTAAAACTGAATTAAAACCACCCACCCCCTAAAAAAAAGGGTGCAACGACCGAAGGTACTGAAGGGGGAGGCTTTCACTAAACCAGCCACCCAACGGTGGTCACCCTTCCACCTGCATCCCATACTTGGCCAGCCAGCCAGGTTTTGAGTTCTTTCCTGAAGGGCAGCAATTTCATCTGGAGACATAGCTCTGTTGGTAGGATGTTCCAGAGGGCCTGTGTGGACACAGAGAAGGCCCTCTTCCTTGTGCTAGAGAGACGGGGGCCCTCTAGCAGATGGTACAATCAGACACCCCCTCCGGTCAGCTCTGGTTGGATGGACAGATGTCCTTAGAGCGATGCTGTCTCTTAGGTATCCTGGCCCACTACCATATAGGGCTTTGAAGGTCAAAACCAGCATCTTGAATTGCACCCGGAGGCATACCGGTCGGTAACCAGTGCAGCTCTCGGAGTAGTGGCGAGGCGCGGGCATAACGTCCATACCCCATCACTAGTAATTGCTATTGCTATATAACAGGATGTAATAAAATGTCTCTCTCAGTACAGGGAATAGAGATGTTTATATCTGGGTCTTACAAAAAGAAGAACAGTCAACCCTCACATAACGACGCGTTCGATCGAATAGCATCATTTTCGCATAACGACACATCGTTATGTGCCACGTGGTTCACATGCTTAACGATGTTTTTAGCGTCGTTATACGGACAACGGCGCTAAAATAACCATCGTTATCCGGATAACGACGCTAAAAACATCATTATGCGGGAAACTCCATAGAAACCCACATAACTATGAAAATCGCTTAACGCTACATGGGAACCAAGTAACGTTATGCGAGGCTCTACTGAATTTGGTTTCCTTTCCATTTTGAAGAATGGTCCTGGATATGTAAATTGTTTGAAGCTTTTAGAAAATGGATTTGAGGATGGAAAAAATGACTTCCTGTCTCAAATATTTCTCCTACATGGGTTCCTTTGCCTCAGTTTCCCTATGTGACTGCTAAGTGTAGGAGACTAAAGGCCTCTGTTTTCATCAGGGAGAACTAGAAGTGCAAGGGAAATCTGGTGGATCAGACAAAAGGCTGGTCTAGTCTAGCTTCCTGTTTCTCATAAAAGCTCCCTAGATGCATACAAGAAGCTTCTAAGGAAGTATGGTTTCCAGTAGTCTTTTCCCTCCCTCTTTCCCCTCAACAAAAGAGATTGGAAGGGCTTTCTTCCCAGGCAGAGCAAGTTGTCTGGGTGACTTTTATCCTTGAGTAAACGTATCTCACAATAAAATGTCTGAGGGGCATTTATGAAAGGTAAAATCTACAGTATAAGATCCAGCTTCTTCTCCTGAACTGTTCTTTAGGATTTGGGAAGTTATCTATGAGAATCCCATGAAAAGTCCCTACTTTCTCTTTCATTTAGGCTCCAGTGGCCTTTGAGGAGGTGGCCGTGTTCTTCACGCAGGGGGAGTGGGCACTGCTGGATCCTGACCAGAGAGCCCTGTACAAGGAAGTCATGGAGGAGAACTGGCAAATGGTTTCCTTTCATGGTAAGACTCCTTCTTTCCCTGACTGATGCTAATGTCTGTTGATCCCAGTGGAATAATGACTAGTAACAATGACAACAAAATAATGCTTCCCTGTTTGAGTGGTGTCCCTACATACACGGAATATTATGGGAATGCTCAACGCCAGACTGGAAAAACTGTAGATTTCTTAAGTAGAGATTAGTTGTATCAGATCAGTTGGAAAACGGGATTGCCTAGGGCTGTTAGATCATGTGCATGACAGTTTCCCAGATATGCTGTAAATATGAAATTCTTAGCTAGGAAACAGAAAGTGGGGTTTGTGTACAAGTCGAAAGTGCCAATTAAAGAAGCAATTAACAAAACAAGTGAGTTGTCACAAATGTAATTTCTGTGAATGCTCTGAGTAAGGCGGTATACAAATTTAATTAAATAATAATAATAATAATAATAATAATAATAATAATAATAATAATAATAATAATAATAATAATAATAATAATAATAATAATAATAATAATAATAATAATATAGTTTTCCAGTTTATTTTAGAGCAGTCTCAAGACAAACTGTAAGGTTGGGAACCCTACTGGACTCCCCTGCCCTGGTTGGTTATTGGGCGCCACCTTTTGTCATGTTGCCAAACTATTCCTTCAGTGGTCACACAGAAAAGAACCACAAAACCATCTTTAAGTATGTAAAACCAAAATAAAATAGGTACATAAGAGTACAGTGGTACCTTGAGTTACGAACACCTCGTGTTATGAAATTTTCATGATACGAATGAAAATCCATTGAAAATAATGCCTCAAGTTACGACTTTAAATTTCCTATAGGAATGCATTGAAAACCAATTAATCCGTTCTTGAGGTCAGAAAAAAGGTTTCCAGTGCATTACTATGCGAAATCATGTTTCGAGTTACAAATTCATAACTCGAGGTACCACTGTAATAAGATTTAAAGGCTTTTATGCCTCAAAAGAATCTGGGAAATAAAAAAGCCTTCTCGTGTACCCTAAAAGAGAGTAACATAAGTTCCAGGGTCTCATGAAGGAAAGTAAAAATATGTAGTGTCTCCTGATTGCTTTGATACCTTTGGAAATGTGGGGGAAATGTCAATTTTACATTTAAAAGAATTCCCTTCATTAATGCACCATATTCACTTTCTTTAGAAAAGTTTGTCTTTCTCCTGTAACTTTCATCTTCCGTTCAGTCTTTTTTGTATTTATCCTTCTTCCCAACAGATGAATGGAGGAAGAAAAATGTGTTTCCGAAATGTGGAAAGAGTTTCATGGGGAAGTTTGAACTTGGCAGACAAACAGAAGAAAAAAGCTGTATCCAAGAGAAGCCCTACAAATGCATCCTGTGTAAAGAACATTTTGCCACAGAGTCAGCTCTGACGTTTCACAAAATGATACACGCTGGAAATAATTGTTTTCCACGTGAAGTATCTCGGACACATTTGAATGGCACTTTACACTTTGTGGACAATCAGATAGTCCCCACACAAAGGAAAGCATACAAATGCCAGGAATGCACAAAATGTTTTACCCAGCGTTCAGAACTTGTGAGTCATAAGAGAGTCCACATAGGAGAGAAACCATACAGATGCCAGAAGTGTGGGAAATGTTATGTCCATAGATCATGGCTTGTGAAGCATATGAGAATCCACACAGGAGAGAAGCCATACAAATGCCAAGAATGCGGGAAATGTTTTTGTCAAAGTTCACAGCTTTTGAGACATAAGATTGTCCACATAGGAGAGAAACCATACAAATGCCAGGAGTGTGGGAAATGCTTTGTGCAGAATTCAAACCTTTTGATTCATCAGAAAGTACAAGAGTGTAAAGTGAAGCATACTCACCATACATCTCTAAAAGAAGATACATCTGATGTTGTCCATCAAAAGAAGAAGAATCCAAATAAGCACAAAACTGAGAGTGTAATAAATCCTCAGCAATCAACTATTGAGCCTCTGCCCGTGATCAGTAAAAATGATATCAAACAATATGAAGATGAATTCCCACAGGTGCCCTCACCAGTATCGGATCCTGAAGAAGAGAATTATCCTGATGGACCCTGTGCATTCAGAAGAAGAGCAGGATGCCAGTATTATGCTGCTCGTTTGGACCAAATTAATATTCCTCATGAGAATTCAGAACAGGTAGAATTGGATAAGCTAAGGTATAGGCATTGCCTTACAACACTTACTGTTCCAAGAAGATATATCGGATTTGCAAGAAGACGAGTTGGGAGGGGTGGAAGGGTGCTCATGGACCGGATAGCCACAGAACATGATCTTGTCCTGAAACAGATTGATCCAGATATGCTAAACAGTTATTCAAGTTCTTCCCAAAATCTAGACTTTACTTCAGATTTTTTACGGACCAGTGCTTCCAATAAAACTTGTGAAAATAGACTTTCCCTTTCTGAAACACTAAGCAATATCAGATCATGTCGACTTCAGTGTTTCCAACCAAGGCTACTAAATGTACAGGACAGGGATAGTGAAGAATGTACCTCATGGAAATCAGGGCATGCTGTGAATAATAAAAGAGTTTCTGCACCATCTGTAGCTTTATTGAACACCAGCAAGAATGGCATTTCAGTAACAGGGGGTATCACAGAAGAACAATTTCAAACACACCAACAACAGCTAGTTCAAGTGCAAAGACAGCAACTTTCTCAGCTCCAGCAAAAGCAGCAGTCTCATCATACCTCCCAACAGACACATCCAAATGTACAGGTAATGCTTTATTCTGAAAGCAACAACAGGGTTTTTAAAAATGTCCCAAGAATATAATTCTAGAGCTAATTCTGCATCTGAATGTATTTCCTTTCTTGGACTTGAAACCACTGAAGGCTAAAAGCTGATGTCTAAGATTATATCACACAGTGCATATTTAATCTGTATGTCCCACCCGGAATTGTCTCTCCTCTACACATATACAAAAATAAGTAAGGTGTGACATGGATGATCACCAACATAGACAAGAGCAATTATGGAGGTGGAGAAGAAGCCCGCAGCTGTGTCGAGGCTGGGGCTGGCTGCATAAAAGACCTTGCCACCGCTGCTGGACGCCGCCTCCAGCCGGACCGGTGGAGGGAAAGAAGAGGTACACCTGCGGCCGTCATCGACCTCCTGGCCTTGCCGGCCGGAGGGTTCAAAAGACGCGGCGGCCACGGGCAGTCGGACCTCGCTTTGCCGCCTCGTTCTGCAGCTTACATTGGACTTTGTCCCTCAACCAGCTCCCGGTCTTGAGGAGATGAGAGGCAACTGTGCGGCACAGCCAGCCGGCTGTAACAGCACCGCCGGCGGACTTTCCTTGAGTGAGATGAGGACTTTTGCCGGACTCCCCTAGGATGTTTAGCCTGGTGGGAAGTGGTTGGGTCTGAGGTTTTTTCTTGTAATGTTTTCAGCTTTCCCCTGGTGTATTACTTGAAATAGGTCCTGTTTGAATTGTGTATTATAAATGATATTTTGTGTATTGGCTTTGTTTATTTATTTATTTATTTAGGATTTATATCCCGCCCTCTTGCCCTAGGGCAACTCAGGGCGGTGCACAATCACATAAATATTATATACACCCCCTTTAAAAATTTACTAAACAAAATCAAATGAGATAGAAAACAATTTAAAACCATCCCGAATTTAAAAACGACCCTCCCTTCTCCACCCATCAATTAAAGGGACCTGTAATTCTTACAGAGCCAACGAGCGGGAGTCATCACCCCGTCGCCCCACCACCACACTTGCCCTGCCAGCCAGGTTTTCAACCCTTTCCTAAAGGGATGTGTGTGTGTGTGTGTGATATATGTATACTGTATATGATATATTTTGTACTCGCATTTGGTATTTTGACATTACTGTTTTATTTTCTGTGTGCCGCCCTGAGTCAGCATATGCTGAGTGGGCGGCATACAAATCGAATAAATCGAATCGAGTCCACACAGGGGAGAAACCTTACAAATGCCAGGAGTGTGGGAAATGTTTTGCCCGCAATTCAGGGCTTTTTCAGCATAAAAGTATCTGCAAAGGAGAAAAACTGCACAAATGCCAGGAGTGTGGCAAGTGTTTTGCCAGCAGATCAGGAATTGTGAGTCATAAGAGAGTCCACACAGGAGAAAAACCATACAAATGTCAGGAGTGTGGGAAATGTTTTGCTCACAAATCATAGCTTGTGAGTCATAATAGAGTCCACACAGGAGAGAAGCCTTCTAAATGTCAGGAGTGTCGGAAATGTTTTGCTAGGCATTCAAATCTTCTGAGTCCATACAGGTGAGAAACCATTCAGATGCCAGGAGTGTGGGAAATGCTTTGCTCAAAATTCACACCTTGTGTCACATAAGAAAATCCACACAGGAAATCCCAGTAAAAAAACAAAATTGTTTTGGGGGCAATCATTCATTGTGTGCCTGATCTCTCCCTCCCTCCCTCCTCTCTCTCTGTCTTTATATAGGAAAGAAATGATTAAATTGAAGTATGGACCTGGAGGATACCTTTGTGGGAGGAAATGGAGTAGGTGGATTTTGTTTAGCTGTAAATTTAAATATTAAGCACATTTTCACTGTTGGTTGGCAATCTTGTTTTAATTCAGGTCATCAGTATTTTCAACTGGACTTTATATGTAGAGACATAGCATGTCATCCCTTCGTTGCAATGCTAATAGGATATCTGAGAGTAAACAAAACAGAACAACAAAAATAGACAAAAAATGTTGTTGCATCTTAAAAACTAACTCCTGTATTTAAATGTGAGCATTTATGGACCAAGTCCACAACATTTTTGTCTTTTTTTTTGCTATTTTGTTTTGTTTACTCTCACATGTGCTTGCACAGACTAACATCAAAAATTGCAAATAGGATATCCATCTTTTTTTGGGTCTGGGTGACCTTGACCATCCTCTTTCCTTGATAGGAGGGTTACTTCATTCTTATCTATGGAAGGTGGCCGGTCAGCAGTTCGATACCCGAATACTGCAGGATGGAGTGAGCTCCCGTCTTAGCTCAGTGCATTTAACCCTTAGTTTCCAGGGACTGCATTGGCTCAAATGGCTAAGGCGCTGACTGGGAGGCGGAAGGTCAGCAGTTCGATTCCCGAGTACTGCAGGCTCCTGCCAACCTAGCAGTTCGAAAGCAAGAAATTTTAAGTAGATTAATAGGGACTACATCAGTGGGAAGGTAAACAGCGTTCCGTGTGCTCCGGTGTCTAGTCATGCCTGCCACATGAGCACAGAAATGTCTGCAGAAGCAGACAGCGGTGGCTCTTTGGCTTTGAAACGGATATGAGCACTGAATCCTAAAGTTGGATACAATTGGCTTTCGAGCAAGGGAAACCTTTACCTATGTGAAAATTATACACAATCGTGTAAGTATAATTTTGATTTCTTCTTTAATACATTCCCCCCTCCCTTTGGGTGTTTCCCAACCTTTGGGGGTTTTTTGGACTTCAGTTCCCAGAAGCCTAAGTCAATTCTCAAAAGCATTGATCAGCCAAGAACCAAAGGTTGGGAAACACTCCTTTAGATTGACATCAAAGGCTTCCTTCCAACATGCCTGCCTTGGAAGGTGAATAAAGAAGGGCACAAAGAAAGGCAGTCGGTGGTGATGTCATTGGTGGTGCTTTTGTCCCTTTTCAGGAACCAGCCAATTGAACTGTTCAATTAAAGTAATGTTAAGTATATAGGTCAGTGGTGGTGAACCTTTTAGAGGCCGAGTGCCCAAAATGGGTGAGTAGGTGGGAGCCATCACATGTGCCAGTGCCATCACGTAGGTATGTGCGCACCCATGTGACTATTGCGTGCTTCAAGCTTTGCAAAAAAAAAATCTTTTTATGTTTGGCAGCGCAAACCCATGTTTACTCATGAGTAAGCACCCACTCCTCTCAGATTTTCCTCTCAATAAAATGCAATTTTATCTTAAAAGACAAGTACAATAATAGAGCTTTGAACAATACTATAGGCAGTTCCTAGTAGTTTTTTGTAGTTAGGATTTTGAAGTCCACTAAATCCAAAATTTCCTAATATCTAGGAAACACTTTAGCTATTGCTCCAATAGCTATGATCACTAGGTAAGGGTCACCTTTGCTCAAAAGCCAGTCGTATCTGACTCTAGGGTTCAGTGCTCATCTCTGTTTACATCCAAAGAGCCAGCGCTATCTGCATCTGCAGATGTTTCCGTGGGCACCTGGCAAGCATGCCTCAACACCAGAGTGCACGGAACAATGTTTACATTCCCACCGAAGAGGTCCCTATTTATCTGCTTGCAAGAGGGTTTTTTTTGTGAAATTTTTTTTGTGATACTTTGTGATATTCTGCATTTGTGATACCTGTATATTGTTTCTTTTGTAAGTCGCCCAGAGTCGCTCTGCGAGTGCGGTGGCATATAAGTCGAACAATACAGTACAATACAATGTCTTGCTTTCAAACGGCTTGGTTGGCAAGAGGTGGGACGGAGACTGAAGCTCACTCCTAATGCAGTACCCGGGAATCGAACTTAAGAACTTGAATCAACACAGTCCCTATGGGTACATTATTGTTGTACTGCGGATTCCCCATGCCCAATTGGCATAGAACCTTGGCAGAGGTTAAACCAGTCGAGCAGACTCCTGGCCACTGGCCCTTGCCAGTACGAAAATTGGGGGAGCGGATTAATAGTATAAATCATAAGGGTTTATTCACCCACACCTGACCTGACCGGCGGTTCTGCTGAGAGAGCACCGTTACCCATTAAGCAATTACTGACCCATAGATCAGCCTAATCTTTGGTGCAAATAGAAGCCATATTTACCCTGGCGTAAGCCTCGGACAATAGTTTTCCCTGTCAGTGTTTGCCCAAGTTAATTAACTTCCCCAAGAGAGATTCCCCATTAACCCGAGTAAATGGGTGATGTGATTTTCTGTCAGATGACGGTTTTTCCCTGCATTGCCTTCTGATCTATATATGATGATGCTTTTCCCTCAATAAACCACTGATCTGATCTCGCTCCATATTGCCTCGTATCGTTACTTGATCAGTCTCCTCCAGGACCCAACGGCCGTCCTAGCGGCCCCGATTCCTACATTGTACTAATACAAGAATTACACGTTTGTGACTTTTATCAAGTCCTTTGGAAAACTCCAACCTAGCTCTTTCTTCCATGGTAAAAGAGACGGGGGGAGAGAAGAGTACAGAGAAAAATTGAATTCAGGAAATGGCGAAGAAGGTTAGGTAAGGAGGCCAGCTAAGTCTGGGGAAAAATGAAAAGAAAACGAGAGGAAGATGAAGGGCGATTTAGGGGGGGAAGGAGACTCAGGAATCCCTTCTCTTGAACTCAGAAGGGATCCACAGATCCCGGTGCCCGAGAAGCCAAAATTAAATCCGGTGCAAAAGGGATGTTTAGCTCAAGTTGCAGAGAATTGTAGTTCACGTGGAGGGTTTTTCCCTTGCTCGAAAGTCAAAAAAAGGGAGAGAGAAAAGAAGAACTTTTGGGAAATTTAGAATCCCTATATTAGATTTGGTTTGACAAGTAAGGATGGGGTTAAACCCTGTTGTGTTCTAAAGCCTGTGCCTTTAAACAATGTACCTATCCATGTGTATCCAATGTAACCTATTCTATGTGTAACATTGTAACCTCCAGCTGCATCACTGTAACCTTAATAGGACGCGAGCTAGTGACCACTAGATGGCAGTAGCGAGCGTCCAAGCTCATTGGTCCAAGACTCACCTAGAACAACAGCGCGGGAAGATTCCCACCACTACCTTCACCTGGACAAGAAGGGCGTGACCCGCAATGACGTCACGCGGACAGTAGCCAATGGACTGTCGAGGAGCCACATTCAAATGTATAGCCACTGTATATATTGAGCTGTTCATCCGCCATTGCCTCATGTTCCCTCTGACCAGCATGTAATAAAGTTGTGTTAAGCCAGCTCTTCGGCTGTCCTGGTGTCCTTGGTCCCATACACTAAATTGGCGACGAAGGTGGGATCATGGCTGCCCACGGGACCAAGACATATGCCGGTTTCGACATCAAGAAACCGCAAGATTGGGAACGCTTCGAAATGGACTTCCAAGGCGCGCTGGTGGAGTTCGAGGTGACGGACGAGGCGAAGAAAAGAGCCATCCTCACCAGAATGCTCGGGCACGACGGCAAGAGGGTATTGATTGACCTCATCGCACCCAAAAAGGCGGCTGAATTCAAGGCAAAGGAGCTCCTGACGGTGCTGCGAGACCATTTCCGGCCCTCGGTAGCGATGTTTCCCACTCATAGCGCGTTTTGGAGGCGAGTCCAAGCGCCTGGTGAGTCGGTCGCCGCTTTCGTAGCGGCCCTGCGTCTGGCTGCCGGCCCATGCAAATGGGAGAATTTGGAAGTCACCCTCAGGGACTGCGTGCTATGCAGCCTGAAGGACGCCGAGATTCAGCGCATGCTAATGAATCAGGAGCCGCCCCCCACGTTGCAGGAGGTCCTGAAAGCGGCACAGGCCGCGGAAGCCACGAAGGCCGGGGTGCAAGAGCTCCAGGACTGGCGGCCGAAGGCCGACAAAGCAGAGAGTTCGGTGCACGCAGCCCGGCGAATTTCGAAATCGTCCGCCGAAAGCAGCGACGACGAGGACGTCCGGAGGGTCCGGAAGGAGGGCCGGCATTACGACGGCTGCGGGGCGGCTCACGACCATGCCAGGTGCCCGTTCAGAAAGGCCGAGTGCCACAACTGCGGGCGACGCGGGCACATAGCCAAAGTCTGCAGACAACGGCGCAAGGACCGGAGGAGCTCGCCCGACCGCCCAGCGAGGGACCGGAGGAGCTCGCCCGACCGCCCAGCGAGGCCAGACCGCTCGATGAGACTAAAGGATGGCGCCCGGCCCACGAGGAAGCAGGACGGCGTGGGCCGCATCTCCGACGACAGCGACGACGACGCCCTGGTTTTCAGCGTGTCCATGGGACACCCCCGTTACTTTGTTGAGGTACTGGTGCAAGGGGCCCCTGTTAGGATGGAGATTGACTCTGGCTCCTCTTACTCAATCATTTCCCAGAGGGAGTTTTTGAGAATTGCCCCCCGCGTACGGCCCAAGCTCAAAGCGTTGAGGTCCACGCTTCGGGACGTGCAAGGGAACAGTATTCCGGTGTTGGGGGTTGGGAATTTCCAGGTTCAGTACAAGCGGCACGCCGCGGAACTCCCCCTAGTCGTTCTTAAGGGGGGTAATTGCAGCCTCCTCGGGACTCAATGGTTTCAGCCCCTGGGTCTGTTCATTGGGGGGGGTGCACGCCGTTGGGTCTGACCCGATACAGGAGGTGTGCGACGCGCACCCCGAAGTCTTCAAGAAGGGACTTGGGAAATTCAATGGACCCCCAGTAACGTTCGACCTGGACCCGGAGGTCCGCCCAATCAGACTCAAACCGCGCAGGGTGCCTTTTGCACTCAAGGACAAAATAGAGGCGGAACTGGACAAATTAGTGGGCCAGGGGATTCTTGTTCCTGTTGATTCCGCGGAGTGGGAAACTCCAATTGTCACAGCATTGAAGGCCAATGGGGAGGTTCGCATTTGCGCCGATTATAAGTGCACCATTAATAAGGCAATCCACCCTAATGCGTACCCGGTGCCGGTGGTCAGCCATTTGCTAGCCAGGTTACATGGGGGAAAGTGTTTCGCTAAGCTCGACCTGGCACAGGCCTATCAGCAACTCATGGTAACCCCTGCCGCAGCTGCTGCACAGACCATAATCACGCATAAGGGGGCGTTCCAGGTGACGCGCCTCCAATTCGGCGTGAACTCGGCGCCTGGAATTTTCCAGTCGCTCGTGGAACGCCTCCTCAAAGGGCTGGACGGCGTTTTACCATATTTTGATGACGTATTGATAACGGGGGGGGAGTGAGGTTGAGTTGGCTGAAAGGCTAAACAAGGTCCTGGCGGCGTTCGAACAGGCGGGGTTGAGGTTGCGAAAAGACAAATGCGTCTTCTTCGCGAAGGAGGTCGAGTTCTTAGGGTTCCGAGTAACACCCGAGGGGATCAAACCGTCCAAATCCAAGGTGGCCGCCATCAAGAAAGCTCCTCGCCCCACATCCAAGCCCGAGTTGCAGTCGTTCCTAGGGCTCTTAAATTTCTACCACTCCTTCCTTCCACGGAAGGCTGCGGTGGCCGAGCCGCTTCACAAGTTGCTCAAGAAAGATGCGGCATGTAAGTGGGGCGATGACCAGGAGAGGCCATTCACGGAACTGAAACAACTCCTGGCGTCTGACGCCATTCTGACCCAATTCGACCCCAAACGGCCGGTGGTACTGATCTGTGATGCATCCCCGGTGGGGGTGGGGGCAGTGTTATGCCACATGTTGGAAAACGGGAGGGAGGCCCCAATAGCGTTTTACTCCAGGTCCCTGTCCCAAGCGGAGAGAAACTACGCCCAGACAGACAGGGAGGCGCTGGCGATAGTTGCGGGGACCAAAAAATTTCACGATTTTCTGTATGGCCGCCCTTTCACTATCGTGACTGACCACAAGCCCCTACTAGGCATTTTTACCGCAGATAAGCCCACGCCACAGATCCTGTCCCCGAGAATGCTTAGGTGGGCCATTTTTCTCAACGCCTACCAGCACGCGTTGGTGTACCGGCCCGGGAAAGAGATCAGCCATGCGGACGCCCTATCAAGGTCCCCCCTTCCCCTAACGCAGAGCCAGATGGGCGGGGAGGGGCGTGACCGCCAGGTGCTCATGATAGAGGTTTTGGATTCGCCCCCCATAGTGCCCGCCGACATTGCCACAGCGACAAGGAAGGACAAGACGTTGGCGGCGGTTTGCTCCTGGGTACAGAAAGGGTGGCCGGCGTCTTCCCCAGCAGAGGAATTCGCCCCATTTTTTAGGAAGAAGCTGGAACTTGTGGGGGCAGCGGGTGGTGATCCCTACATCCCTTCGACCGCAGGTGCTTAAACTGCTGCACGTCAGCCACCCCGGAATTGTGCGCTCCAAAGCGCTGGCCCGGAGTTACTTCTGGTGGCCCCAGTTAGACGCCGACATCGAGCACATGGTCGGCACTTGCGAGAGCTGCCAATGCTCCAGACCGGAGGAGGCCCGCCTTCCCCACAGGGAATGGGACGCGGCTAAGGGGCCGTGGTCCCGGGTGCACATAGATTTCGCGGGCCCGTTCCGAGGAACCCTGTTTCTCCTTGTTGTGGACGCTTTCTCCAAGTGGTTGGAGGTCATCCCAGTCACGAGCACCTCCTCGGCCGCGACAATTAAGCATTTGCGGAGAATTTTTTCCACGTTCGGCATACCCGACACTCTAATTAGCGATAACGCTAGTTGCTTCACGTCCGCTGAGTTCAGGGCATTCACAGAGATTAACGCCATCCGGCACATCACCTCCGCCCCTTTCCATCCGGCCACCAATGGCCAAGTAGAGCGCCTCGTACGCACCACGAAGGACGCGCTGCGGCGCATGGGCCCCGGGGACCTCAACCTGCAAGTGTGTCAGTTTCTGCTAGGGTACAGGGTGACCCCGCTAGCGTCAGGCTACTCCCCTGCGGAGCTGTTAATGCGCAGGAAGCTGACCACCATACTCACTAGACTAGATCCCACGAGAGTTGAGGACAAGGGGAGGAACATAGGGTTAGAAGCCACCAAGAGTTTCGGCGTGGGTGCCCCGGTACATTGCAGGAACTACGCCAGCGCGGGGCCAGCCTGGGTGCCGGGGGTGGTCGTGGAACAAACCGGTCCCGTTTCGTACCGCGTGGAGACCAACACAGGTCTACTTTGGCGGCGGCACGCGGACCAGCTCCGGAGCCGGGTCCCAGGAAATCAGGGCGCCGAAAAAACGGATACAAATTCAGCGTTAGGGTTCTCCCCCACCCGTTTAGCCCAAGGGGGAGGAGAGGGGGGTCGAGAGTCCCCACCGAGGGGGGAGGAGAAGGAATTTGTCCTCATAGATATCCCGCGGGATCCCCCAACAGAGTTTAATTTTGAGTTACAGAACCGGGGGGTTTTTTCGGAGTGGTCCCCCACCCATCCAAGCGAGAAGAGGGGTTTTACGTTAGCCCCTGGTGCCCCTGGTTCGCCCACAATGGAATCTACCCTTTCCCCTAAAGCTGCAAAATCGCAGCAAGCCACTAACAAGTCTCCCTCTCCCATTACAGGACAAGGGTCCAGAGAACAAGGAAGCGGGAGCGGCCCCCGGGTGGGCCAACCCACATCGCGGCCCAAACGCGAGTGCAATAAACCATCTTGGTTAAGAGACTTCGTCTCATCCTAGGGGGGAGGGATGTTGTGTTCTAAAGCCTGTGCCTTTAAACAATGTACCTATCCATGTGTATCCAATGTAACCTATTCTATGTGTAACATTGTAACCTCCAGCTGCATCACTGTAACCTTAATAGGACGCGAGCTAGTGACAACTAGATGGCAGTAGCGAGCATCCAAGGTCATTGGTCCAAGACTCACCTAGAACAACAGCGCGGGAAGATTCCCGCCACTACCTTCACCTGGACAAGAAGGGCGTGACCCGCAATGACGTCACGCGGACAGTAGCCAATGGACTGTCGAGGAGCCACATTCAAATGTATAGCCACTGTATATATTGAGCTGTTCATCCGCCATTGCCTCATGTTCCCTCTGACCAGCATGTAATAAAGTTGTGTTAAGCCAGCTCTTCGGCTGTCCTGGTGTCCTTGGTCCCATACACTAAAAACCCACACAGGAAGAACTTAAATTTTGGGAATGGACATGAGCAACAGGTCCGGAAAAAAAGGATAATTGGCGAACGAAAATTGTATAGCATAGGGGTGAAAGGGTGATGGGTGAAATCCCCCCCCCTTTGCTTGTTTGACTGTTCGTTGTTTGTTTTTGTAACATCTTGACTGTATTTATATGTCAAGAAATTTTTAATGAAAGTTATATTAAAGAAAGAAAGCCAGTCGTATCCGACTCTAGGGTTCAGTGCTCATCTCTGTTTCAAAGCCGAAGAGCCAGCGCTGTCTGCTGCTTCTGCAGACGATTCCGTGGTCATGTGGCAGGCATGACTAGACACCTGAGTGCACGGAACAGTTTACCTTTCCCACCGAAGTGGTCCCTATTTATCTACTTGCAATTTCTTGCTTTCGAACTGCTAGGTTGGCAGGAGCTGGGACAGAGACGGGAGGCTCACTCCGTGCCTGCAGTACTCGGGAATCGAACTGCTGACCTCCCGCCTCCTTAGCCACTGCAGTTCCTGTAAACTAAGGGTTAAACGCACTGAGTTAACATTCCTAGAAGGGAAGGCAAACTACGGAGAAGGAAGTGTGTCCCCCACCCATAGGAAGTGTTCGTCATTCAAATAATTCCCTTCTGGTCCGTTCTTTTTCTTCCTCCGGTCGGAGGGGAATTGAGGCTTGGGCTGCTCCAAAAAAGGGTCCTGGGGGGGGGGGGGGCTTCTTGTCTCTTTTCCTAGAATTAGGGGAGCGCTTGGTTTTTGGCGCCCGGGAGGGAAGGCGGCTCAGTCCCAGCGGGATAATTGGGGGTGGGAGAGAGAAATTAGGGGGGGGGGAGGACTCTCCCCCCCAAGTCCAGCCAATAAGAGGGGAACCCTAAGTCTTGGGCAGGGGAAGCAGGTGGAAATCGAGACCCCTGGAAGCAGACTGGGATGGCCCAGGAGATTTTGGGGACTGAAGAACCAAACCCCCAGCCTCCTGTACGCATTCTTCGCGTGAAGAAGTCCCATGTGCACATTGCAACACGTGAGATGGGTCAGGGCTCTCTTGGAGGGCAACGGGTTTCCTTTGGGTACTTTAAGGTAGGATGATGAGGCACACGCATAGCTCTGTAAACTAGAGAAAAAAGGTGTTGGCGCAGTGATTAAACTGCTGTGCTGCAGCCAGAAAGTTATGAGTTCGACCCTTGCAGGGAGCAAGGTTGACTCAGCCTTCCATCCTTCCGAGGTCACTAAAAGGAGTACCCAACATTTGGGGGCAAAATGCTAATTAACTTGTGAACCACCCTGAGAGTACATTAAGCGATGTGGGGTGATATATAAGTGTAATTTCTATCGCTGTGCGCTATGCTGATTGGCAGCTAGAATTTTCATCATGGAAATATGCAGGTTGAGGTGGTTTGGCTTAACTGTGTGCACATGTGTTTAACTGGATTGGGCCAAACAAATCCAACCCACCCATCAACCTACTGAGCAGCAAACACAGCTAAAGAAGCTTCTTTCCAGCTGACACGAGAAGCACCCCGCCCTCATCAGCTGGGAATAGGCCCATCTTGCCTCTTTGGGGAAACAAGAGGCTCTCTGGACTTCATTTTGCTCCTTCTCTTGACCTCAAGTGGGCTTTTAAAATCCTGTATGACCTCAAGCACAAGATACATGCATGGGGATCTTTGGGTGAAAAACAGATTGGAATGGTTAGAAGCAATTCATTTGTGGAGGGAAAATGCTAGTTCTTCCAACTCTCTGTTGGTTTCAATTACACTAATCTGTTGCTTTCAGCTGAAGAAGAATGTCTTCATGTCTGTTCCCAATCTCTGCCTTTTGAGTCTCTTGTTTTTTCTTTAAAGCTGTGTCTTGTTTGGTTCCTGTTGTGTTGAATTTCTTCATCTTCTCCGTGCTAACATGAGGATCTCTTGGCTTTGCAGAACTTCAGTAGCATGGTGTATTGAGGCTGTCTTTAACCTACAGGAGGAGATTTTGTTGAATAAAAAATGACAGACCAAGAAACATCTGGCCCCAGAGAAAGAAGAAACACTGATGTTATCAAGGCAGGAAACCTCGGACCATGTTGGGAAAGGATACTGTCAAAAGTCCTAAGTGAGGAGATGCTCAGTGCAGATACGCACAGCAGCCAACACTTCAGGAACCTCTCCTACCAGGACGCCGAGAGTCCTCGACAGGTTTGCTCTCAACTCTACCGGCTTTGCTGTGAGTGGTTGAAGCCAGAGCAACACACAAAGGCTCAAATCCTGGACCAGGTGATCCTGGAGCAGTTCCTGGCTATCCTTCCAAGTGAGGTGTCGAGCTGGGTGAGAGAATGTGGAGCAGAAACCAGTTCCCAGGCGGTGGCCCTGGCAGAAGGCTTCCTTTTGAATCTGAGACTGACAGGAGACCAAACGGAGGAGGAGGTGAGAGCAATTCATGTCAAGAGCATCACTCGGTCCCTGCTGCTCTTTTGTCAGGTTTATGTTTGCTGTGTTGGAATTTGCTCTGCCCATACTCACAGTCATTGAAAGCAAAATGTATGATCTGTGTGCATCCTGTTTTAAAACTGAACCTTTGTACATGACCACTATGAGACCCTCTTCCACTTAAAACAAGGTGGGTCCTCCCTGTATGCCTAGTTTTCTAAGGAAACAGCAGGTCCTTCTGCCACTAGCACAGTACTGAGACTAACACTCTGATAGGTAGAGTGGCAGGGGGCAATCCCTTTTTGGTGTGTTTAGGGGAAGAACTGTCCAGCCCCTTAAGTTGTCCATGGCTACTCAAAAGGGTCCAGAAAATGAGGAAAGAAATCCTACAAATGTTACCAATGTTTTTTCTTGGATGATGACTCATTTCTGCCTTTTATATCTTCTCATTCCATATCATGGATCCTCAGATGAGAAATCTCAACGTAGAGGCTCAGTCAGATTTCCCAATGGCAGACAAACCTCATTTTGACACCAAACAGAGTCTTCAGAGACAGGAGATCAACCAGGGCAATGAGGGAGGTGCCGTCTTGATAGGTAAGGAATGATGCAACAAGAGAGTTTGTGTTTTTCTATGTATGAAACAAAAGGAAGATCTGCGTACTCTGTGTGTGTGTGTGTGTGTGTGTGTGTGTGTGTGTAAAGATAGATAGACAGACAGACAGACAGACAAATAGATAGATATAGATATACAGATATATAAAAATAACCAGATTCACAGTATGGGTACACTATTCTTTACTTCAAATCTGTGTTTTGATTTTAAATGTTCCAATAACAAACAATAGCAATATGTTCCTTCATTTCTGTCAATGAGGCTAAATGCAAAGAGATTTGTTGTCACCCATCTGAAATGGAAAACCTTTGAAAAGTACAATTCTGGATATGCTACAACTCTGGATATCATTGCATGCTTGAATAAATATATGTTTACTTGTATATGTACATTAGTATCTCAAGGTACGAACGTCTTGAGTACCAAAAAAACTCACAATATGAAAGGAAATCCATGACTCATTCTTTCACCATATGTACAGTTTTTAGCATGGTGGGTGCAATTGTGTCTTTTTTTGTGTGTGTGGCTGCTTTGGCAGCCTCTTCCACTTCCCACAGAGGCAGGAGGGTATGGAGAGCATTTCCATTCAGCTTTTGGAAGTTTTTGTCATGTTTTTGATGCACTTCCGCAGCTAAAACGTAGAATTTTCGGCACTTCTGGGTGGCAGGGGATCTTTCACCTGATTGTTGGGACAGGTCCAGCACATTACCAGGGCTGGCCATTAGGGCTGGTTTTGACCTTTAAAGCCCTATATGGTAGTAGGCCGGGTTACCTAAGAGACTGCATCGCCCTGAGGACGTCTGTCCGTCCAACCAGAGCGGACCGGAGGGGCTCTCTAATTGTTCCATCAGCCAGGGGGGCTCGCCTCTCTGGCACAAGGAGGAGAGCCTTCTCTGTGTCTGCCCCGGCCCTCTGGAACCTCCTGCCAACAGAGCTACGTCTCCGGACGGAATTGCTGCCTTTCAGAAAAGAACTTAAAACCTGGCTGGCGGGTCAAGTGTGGGGTGCAGGTGGAAGGATAACCTCCATTGGGTGGTTGGTGTAGAAGAACTCCTCCCCATGGTGCCTTTGGATCCTGCACCCCTTGTTTTTAGGGGGTGGGTAGTTTTAACTATTTTTAACATGTGTTTTTTAATTTTTACTGTGAACTGCCCTGAGTTGGCTTTGGCCGAGTGAGCGGTATATAAATGTGACAATTCAATTCAATTAAATTAAATTAGAGGCTACTGTCGGAAGTGCTGAAAATGCATTAATCAGAAAAAGAGTGGACAAAAATCTTTTAACTGTTGAAATCTCTTTATAAAGTGGCGGAAACGTGGCAAAAAATTGCACTTTATAAAGAATACTTTTTGAAAAACTTTTCTATCCTCCGGAACGGATTATTTGGTTTTCAATGCATTCCTATGGGAAACTGCACTTTGAGATACAAAATTTTTATGATATGAAAAATGTTGAGGAACGAATTAATTTTGTACTACAGTGGAACCCCGAATAACGACGCATTTGAGTAACGTCATTTTCGTACGTCGCGGTTTTTTGTGCAAAGTCTTATCCCGCAGAACGACGTCACGTCATTGTGCGGGAGATGACTTTGCAGAAAACCGCACTTCCTGTGCAGTGGAGGAGAGTTTTCCCCAATGTTTTGCCTTCCAGCAGTCTGGGCAGGTGTGTGTGTGGGAAATCCGAAACAGCCCCATCAGCTCCCACTAGCATTAAAGAGGCACCTGGGGTGCCTCTGCCCACCCACTCCCAAAAGAATGATGTGATCTCCTACCTGTTCAAGCTGGTTATGAAGGAAAAAAATCTCCCCCTGCCCCAACAAACAGCTGATAAAAAGTTGCGGTAGCCATCTTGCTTTTTGCTCTTTTGGACTTCAATTCCCAGAAAGCCAAAGCTTCCTGTACAAGAAAATGGATATGCCCCCTGCACTCTTCCAGTGCTGGTAGAAGCAGTGGGGACTGTAGAAAATGCGGCAAAACTGTCGAAATTGCCACCGTTGCTGCTGTTTCCACAATCCCCCACTGCTTCTACTGGCAATGGGAGAATGGGGGGGGGGGCATATTTGCTTGGTTGTGCTCTTCATCCGAGGTTTCTCCGCAGCACACTTTAGCCAGGAACATGCATCAGACGAAGACCAGAACGGAGCGGTCTTTGTCCAACGCTTGTTCCCAGCTAAAGCATGCTGTGGAGGGAACTTGGACAAAGAGCGCAATGGAGCAGATATGCCCCCCACACACACACACACACTCTCCCATTGCCGGTAGAAGCAGTGGGGACTGTGGAAAACACAGCAAAACTGTCGCAATTGTCACTGCCTCCACCAATGAAGTCTCCAGACATCTGGATAGGACTCCCAACTGCATCGCTTGGATCACCACAGGCTGAGATATATGCAGCTGAGTATCATCTGCATACTGATGATACCTCACCCCCTAGGAACGGATGATCTCACCCAGAGGCTTCATGTAGATATTAAATAGGAGAGGCGAGAGCACCAAGCCCTGAGGCTCCCATATTGGAGAGACCTAGGGCTGGACATCCCATCCTCCAACCACACCGACTGGGTCCAGCCCCTCAGAAATGAAGGAAATCAGGACTACACAGTGCCCTGGACTCCAATCCTCAGAGCCGTTCCAGAAGGATGCTGTGGCCAATGGTATCAAAGGCCGCTGAGAGGTCAAGAAGAGCAAGGATGGAGGGATGAACTTTGTCCCACTCCTGCCAGAGATCATCCAAAAGCGTGACCAATGCAGTCTCGGTACCATATCCGGGCCTGAATCCTGACTGAAAGGGCTCCAGATAATCCGCTTCATCCAGAACACACTTTAACTGTCACACCACTGCCTTCTCCAAAACCTTCCCTAAAAAGAGGAGGTTGGATACCGGCCAATAGTTGGCCATTATTGTTGGGTTGAGCGTTGGCTTCTTAAGGAGGGGGGCGCACCAAAGCATGTTTTAATGGTGCAGGAAACACCCCCTCCCACAAAGATAAATTGACTATTGTTCCGACCCAACTGCCTGTTACCCCCTTGGACACCTTGACCAACCAGGCAGGACATAGATCTAATGGGCAAGCAGTGGGAACAGATCCAAGGAGCCTGTCCACTTCCTCAGGGACAACTGGGTCAAACTGATCCCAGATAACATGGCAAGACTGTGAACTGGTCAACTCTGGACCCATAGTGTACACGCCAGGGTCAAACTTTGAGCGAATCTGAGCGATTTTCTACACAAGATAATCAGCAAAGTCTTCAGCTGACCCCTGCCAACCAGGGCCAGGCCCCTCCTCTACTGAGGAGGGACCTAGTCACCCAGAACAGAGTCGCTCTGCGATCATCTGCAGAGGCAATAAGGGTGGTGAAATATTGCCGTTTCACCACCTCTATCACCACCAGGTAGGCTCTGATAGCTGCTCTAGTCAGTGCCCAGTTAGAATCACTCTGAGTCTTCACCCAGCGGTGCTCTTAGTGTCTCTTTGCCTGTTTAAGGCAAATATGGTATATATGTAGTTCAGGGTGGTTTATTCATTGTGTGAATGAAAAAAGGGTAATGTACCTCATGGAATTTAATTCACACACGCTTTCCTGAAGGGACACACATTTCATTTTAGGAACCAGGAACTATTCCTGGGATGTGAATACTCTTGTGTTCAAGGATTTAGTTTTTAGCTGGACTTTTTAGGATTAATTAAATTAAATTAAAATTAAATTATGATTGTAATCTGGGACAAACTCATGCATCTAACATTTCTTCAACTTGGTCTCTTTCGTAGGAGCCAAAAGGATCCCTTCTGATGTTCCTTGTTTAGGAGGAGAACCAGATCAGGTATGGCTTAAATGGTTAAAAGACACCTTGTGGACTTCAGTCCCTTATTATACAACCACTTTAGTACAAATGAGGCAGCCATTTTGTGGTAAGGTAAAGGTAAAGGTCACCCTTGCTCAAAAGCTAGTCTTATCCGAATCTAGGGTTCAGTGCTCATCTCTGTTTGTAGCCAAAGATCCAGCACTATCTGCATTTGCAGATGTTTCCATGGACATGTGGCAGGTATGACTAGACACTGGAGTGCACAGAATACTGATTACCTTCCCACCGAAGTGGTCCCTATTTATCTACTTGCAATTTCTTGCTTTTGAACTGTTAGGTTTTCCTTCCGCTTCTGAAGGTGGCGGGGGCTGGATAATTTAGCATCAGGGGCCGGATCTGGCCCATGGCCTGTAGTTTGGGCACCCCTGCTGTAGCAGGATGTCCAGCCAGACAAAGTAGATGGAGCAAGTAGTCTGAGGTGATTAGTAGCCTTGAGTTAAACCTATCTTCCAATAAAATGTCTGAAGGGCATTCATGAATGGTAAAGCCTGCAGTATAAGAGCAATCTATTTTTTGTTAACTTCTTTAGGATTTTGAAGCTGCTTTCATTTTCATTTAGGGTCGACTGGACTTTGAGGAGGTGTCCGTGTTCTTTACCCAGGAGGAGTGGGTATTGCTGGATCCTGACCAGAGGGCCCTGCACAAGGAAGTAATGGAGGACAACTGGCAAATGGTATCCTCTCCCGGTAAGGCCCACTTTCCCCCCTCCCCCATCTGATCCTATTCTCTGTTGTTCCTACTGCAATAATGACTAGTAACAATAACAGCAATGATAATTCCTCACTGTCAGAGTGGTGTCCCTAATCACATGAAATATTGTAGGACGGACGCTGCTCAATGCCAGACTGGACAAACTGTTGATTTAGTAAGCAGAGATTAGTTGAATCAGATCAGTTGGAAAATGAAACAGCCTAGCCAGCGCTGGCCAGTCTTGGCACTCCAGCTGTTCTTGGACTTCAATTCCCAGAAGTCCTAATCATCAGGTGTGTTGCCTTGGGCTTCTGGAAATTGATGTCCAGGAACAGCTGGAGAGCCAAAGTTAGCCACAACTGGCCTAGACTGTTAGATCCTATGCCTGAGTGTTTCTAAATATACTGGAGTAGAAATCATGCAATTCTTAGCCAGGGAAACAGAAAGTGGGGTTTGTGTAAGTGTCAAAAGTGCCATCATGAGGAGGTCATTTGAAGGAACAAATAACAAAACAAGTAAGTTGTCACAAATGTCATTTCCACTTTGGGATGCTATGAAGGCAGTTATAAGGAGTATAAAAGAATCAAAAATGCAGAAAAGATTGATAGAGGGGGGGAAACTGTTTTGGATTCAAAGTAAAAAATGCTAGGACAATATGTGTTGACTAATGAAAAAAATTAAATAAGATTTTTTTGTTGTTGTTCAGTCGCACAGTCGATTCCGACCCTTTGCCATCGTTCTCCAGGCGCCTCTGTCCTCCACCATCCTCCTCATCCCTCCCAGTTCTGTGCCCATTGTGTCTACAATACCATCTATCCATCTCATCCTTGGCCTCCCCCTTCTTCTTTTGCCCTCCACCTTTCCCAACATCACGGCCTTCTCAAGTGAATCCTCCCTTCTCATTTGATGCCCAAAGTACTTTAGCCTCATCTTTACTATTTGACCTTCCAATGAGAAGTCAGTGTTGATTTCTTCTAAGATTGACCTATTTGTTCTCCTCGCTGTCCAGGGTACCCTCAAAACTCTCCTCCAACACCACAATTCAAAGGCATCTATTCTTCTGCGTTCAGCTTTCCTAATTGTCTAGCTCTCACATCCGTACATTACTACTGGGAATACCATTGCTTTGACTATTCTAATTTTTATTTTCAAGGTGATGTCTCTGCTTTTCACTATGTTCCCCAGGTTTCTCATAGCTTGTCTCCCAAGAATCAGTCGCCTTTTTATTTCGTGGCTGCAATCCCCATCTGCAGTGATCTTAGATCCTAAGAAAGTAAAATCTGTCACTGCTTCTACTTCTTTCCCATCTATTTTCCAGGAACTGATCGGGCCTGTTGCCATTATCTTGGTTTTCTTGATATTGAGTCTCAAGCCAGCTTTTGCACTCTCTTCCTTCAATCCGATCAAGAGATTCTTTAGGTCTTCCTCACTTTCTGCCATTAGGGTGGTATCGTCTGCATATCTCAGATTGTTGATGTTTCTCCCAGCAATTTTGATCCCATATTGTGATTCCTCCATCCCTGCATTGCGCATTATGTGCTCTGTGTATAAGTTGAATAAGCAGGGTGACAGAATGCATCCTTGTCTTACTCCTTTTCCTATTCCAAACCACTCTGTCATTCCGTGTTCTGTCCTAACTGTTGCTTCTTGGTTCATGTACAGATTTCTCAGGAGGCATATGAGGTGCTCTGGTATTCCCATCTCTTTAATCACTTGCCACATCTTGTTGTGATCCACACAATCAAATGCCTTAGTGTAGTCAATAAAGCAAAAGTAAACTTGTTTCTGGTATTCCTTTGTTTTCTCCATGATCCAACATATGTTGGCAATGTGGTCTCTAGTCCCCCTGCCTCTTCTGAAACCAGCCTGCACCTCTGGTAATTCTCTTTCCACATGCTGCTGAAGTCTATCCTGTATTATCTTGAGCATCACCTTGCTGGCGTGTGGGATGAGTGCAATTGTTCGATAATTTGAACATTCTTTGGCATTGCCCTTTTTTGGGATTGGAACATATACTGATCTTTTCCAGTCCTGTGGCCATTGTTTTGTTTTCCAAATCTGCTGGCATATTGAATGCAGTAATTTGATGCCATCATCTTTTAGAGCTTTGAAAAATTCAACTGGGATACCATCATCTCCACTGGCTTTGTTGTTTGCAGTGCTCTTTAGGGCCTTTCTGACTTCACTCTCCAGGATGTCTGGCTCAGGTTCAATTTCTTCATCATTGTGACTATCAGGAGTGTTGAGTTCCTTTTTGTAGAGTTCCTCTGTGTACTCTTTCCATCTTTTCTTAATCTCTTCTGCTTCAGCTAGCTCCTTTCCTTCTTTGTCCCTTATCATGTTCATTTTTGCTTTAAATGTTCCCTTGATTTCCCGGATTTTTTTGAAAAGGTCTCTGGTTCTGCCTCTTTTGTTGTTTTCCTCCATTTCTTTGCACTGTTCTTTTAGGTAGTTTTCCTTATCTCTCCTTGCTTTTCTTTGAAATTCTATGTTCAAGTGATTGTATTTTTTCCATTCTCCTTTGACTTTTGCGTTCCTTCTTTCCTCTGCTATTTTAAGAGCCTCATCAGACAACCACTTTGCTTTCTTACTCTTCTTTTCTTTTGGTATGGTTTTCTTTGCTGCTTCCTGCATGATGTCCCTCATCTCTGTCCATAATTCTTCTGGCACTCTATCTATTGAGTCTAAGCCATTGAATCTGTTCATCACCTCCACCGTGTATTCTTTAGGGATGCTGTCTAGGTGATATCTGTCTGGTCTCTTTGTTTTCGCTATTTTCTTTAGTCTAAGCCTGAATTTTGCAATCAGTAGGTTGTGATCTGAGCCACAGTCTGCTCCAGGTCTTGTTTTTGCTGACTGTATGGAGGTTCTCCATCTTTGACTGCAGAGTATGTAGTCAATCTGGTTTCGGTGTTGGCCATCTGGTGATGTCCATGTGTAAAGTCGCCTCTTGTGTTGCTGGAAGAGGGTGTTTGCTATGACTAGTGCATTCTCTTGGCAGAACTCTATCAATCTTTGCCCTGCTTCATTCTGTGTTCCAAGACCGAACTTGCCTGTTATTTCCTCCACTTTTTGATTGCCTACTTTGGCATTCCAGTCTCCTAAAATAATTTGGACATCATTTCTTGGTGTTTGTTCTATGAGGTGTTGTAAGTCCTCATAGAACTGGTCCACTGTGGCTTCATCTGCACCCGTGGTTGGTGCGTATATTTGGATCACAGTAACATTGGAGGGTTTGCCCTGAATTCTTACTGACATCATTCTGTCATTTTTTAGGTTGGATCCCCTTACTGCTCTTCTCACTCTTTTATTGACAATTATGGCTACTCCATGTCTTCTAAGGTTTTCTTGTCCACAGTAGTATATGTGATGGTTTCCAGAGCTGAATTCCCCCATCCCTGTCCATTTGAGCTCACTGATGCCTAAGATATCAATGCTTATTCTTTCCATCTCATTTTTTACCACTTCCAGTTTACCTTGGTTCATTGATCTCACATTCCATGTCCCTAAGCAGTATTTCTCCTTACAACATTGCATTTCCCCCCTCCCCTTTCCTGTCCCTCCCCTTCCTCCACTCTGTGGTGTTAAGCATCCTGTATCACCTAGCCTGCTCCTTTGTTTTGCCTTTTGTTTTGGTCAATAGGGTTCTCTTGGCAAGCTTTGTGGCGTGGTTTTAAAAGGAGCTACAGGTTAAAGACAGGAAAAGTACAGAGAAATCTAATATATTTAAAATGAGAATATTTTCAACTTAGTAATAAAAATTCTAAAATGTTAGCAAGAGCAGTCATAGAAAAGAAGGGGTGACATGAGATTGAGTAATAATAAATAAACAGGGGGAAAAGATGTAAACAGGTGAAAGATAAAATTGATGCATTACAGGAGTTTTACCAGAAGCTGTAGACTGCCAAATACTATATATCCAAAATGGAGGAATATGTAAAGAGACAGCCTGAAGTTACAAGAAAAGCATAAATCAAGAATGGAAGAAGGGATAACAACCAAATAAATTGAAAGAGCTATAAAAAGATTAAAGAGGGAAAATATCTGGAAGGATGGACTGGGATCTGAGTTTTATAAAAAAATCAATAATTTAATAATTCCCAAGTTAAATAAATTACAGTACAGTATACAGTAAACCCCCGGTTAACGATGCATTCAGACAACGTCGTTTTCGGTTAACGACGTGTCTTTTCCTGCAAAGTACTCCCCCGGACAACAACGTAATGTCCGTAATGTCGTTATCCAGGAGAACGTGTTTGGTCTACCTGTTTAAACGCCATCTTCAGGTCTCTTTGTCCGGCTCTTCGCTTACCCAGGAGTGTGTGGGAGGCTGGGAGGACCTATCCTGAGCTGTTTCTGCCTTCCTAGCACCTCCCTGGCCCGCCAAACAGCTAATAGTTGCGGCCGCCATTTGTTTTGGGGGGGAAAAGATGGTGGCTGCAACTTTTTTCAGCTGTTTGGCGGGCCAGGGAGGTGCTAGGAAGGTGGAAACAGCTCAGGATAGGAGGTCCTCCCAGCCTCCCAGACACTTCTGGGTAGGTGGAGAGCTGGACATAGGGAGGGACCCCCTAGGTCTGGGAGGGTTGGGGGGACAAAAGGGATCTGTCTCCCCAACCCTCCTGAACCCAGGGCACCCGGCAGAGAGGGGATTTCCCCCTCCCCGACACCCAATTTTAAAGAGAAGAAACCAAGCAGTTTCTTCTCTTTAAAAACGGAGTGTTGGGGAGGGAGGTGGATTCGATCCCATCTCCTGGGTGCCCTGGGTTGGGGGAGACAAAAGGGGTCTGTCTCCCCAACCCTCCTGGACCCCGGGCACCCAGCGGAGAGGGGATTCCGCCCCCCCACCATACACATACACACACACCATTTTAAAGAGAAGAAACCAAGCAGTTTCTTCTCTTTAAAAACGGAGTGTTTGGGTGGGGTGGATTCGATCCTAAATCCCGGGTTTCCTGGGTTTGGGAGGGTTAGGAGGACAAAAGGGGTCTGTCTCCCCAACCCTTCCGGACCCAGGGCACCTGGCGGAGAGGGGGGATCGTAACACCCCCCCCCCCCGCCTGATAATTAAGGAGAAAACCCAATCGGGGTTTCCTCTTTCATATCAGAGGGCGTGTGGATTCGATCCCCTTTCCTGGGTCCCATGGGTCCGGGAGGGTGGGGGGGCAAAAGGGGTCTCTCCCCTCAACCCTTCCAGACCCAGGGGACCCGGTGGAGAGGGGGATCGCAACCCCCCACCCCCTGATAAATAACGGGGAAACCTGATCCCGGTTAATGACGTTTCCCGGTTAACGTCTCAACGTTGGGAACCAAGAAACGTCGTTAACCGGGGGTTTACTGTATAACTATATCTTACATGGGGAGGTGTATATGTCCTCCTTGGTCCCAATCTCTAATTGCGCTGAACCCTAAGCCTGTAAAGGATAAAATATTGATAGAATCTTCAAAAATGATAAAGGATAATGACTTTAGAATAATTTAGAATAAATAAGTTGTCTTGAGACTTTAGAGCAGTCTCAAGACAACTGTGTGAGGTTGGAAGATATACTGGACTCTCCTGCTCTGGCTGGTTGTTGAGTACCATCTTCTGCCATGTTGCCAAAATATTCCTGCAGTGGCCACACAGAAAGGATCTATAAAACCAAAATAAGATTTAAAGGCTTTAATGCTCCATTTAAAAGAATCTGGGTAATAAAAAGGCCTTCGCCTGTACCCTAAAAGAGAGTAACGTAATTTCCAGGGTCTCATGAAGAAAAGTAAAAACATGTAGTGTCCATGATTGCTTTGATACATCTTTAGTTGTGATGGCATAATTAAGGTACAGTATTTACTGTACTTCCATTATGCATCAGATCCACTTTCTTTAGAAAAGCTTTTCTTCTTCTTCTTCAGTTCAGTCTTTTTTTGTATTTATCCTTCTTCCCAGCAGATGAATGGAGGGAGAAAAATGTGTTTCCAAAATGTGGGAAGAGTTTTATGCGGATGTTTGAGCTTGGCAGACAAACAGAAGAAAAAAGTGGTACCCAAGAGAAACTCTACAAATGCATCCTGTGTAAAGAACATTTTGCCACAACGTTAGCACTGATGTTTCACAAAAGGATACACATTGGAAAGAATCATTTTTCATATGAAGTATCTCAGACACATTTGAATGACACTTTGCACTTGGTAGACAATCAGACAGAA
Organism: Bradypodion pumilum; assembly: GCA_035047305.1. Classification (NCBI taxonomy): domain Eukaryota; kingdom Metazoa; phylum Chordata; class Lepidosauria; order Squamata; family Chamaeleonidae; genus Bradypodion; species Bradypodion pumilum. The sequence continues at coordinate 458,609,839 of JAWDJD010000002.1, read as the reverse complement.
CTCACACAAAGGAAATCATACAAATGCCAGAAGTGTGGGAAATGTTTTTGTCAAAGTTCACAGCTGTTGAGTCATAAGAGAGTCCACACAGGAGAGAAACCATACAAATGCCAGGAGTGTGGAAAATCTTTTGCTTACAGGTCACAGTGTGTTCATCATATGAGAATCCACACTGGAGAGAAACCTCACAAATGCCAGGAGTGTGGAAAGTGTTTTACCCAAAGTTCAGGACTTCTGCAACATAAGAGAGTCCACACAGGAGAGAAACCTTACAAATGCCAGGAGTGTGGAAAGTGTTTTACCCAAAGTTCAGGACTTATACCCCATAAGAGAGTCCACACAGGAGAGAAACCTTACAAATGCCAAGAGTGTGGGAAATGTTTTAAACAAAGTTCAAACCTTGCAATTCATAAGAGAATCCATACAGGAGAGAAACCATATAAGTGCCAAGAATGTGGGAAATGTTTTTTTCATTATTCATATCTTTGGGGTCATATGAAAGTCCACACAGGAGAGAAACCTTACAAATGCCAGGAGTGTGGGAAATGTTTTTCTCATGATTCACATCTTCGGAGTCATAAGAGAGTCCACACAGGAGAGAAACCTTACAAATGCCAGGAGTGTGGAAAGTGTTTTACCCAAAGTTCAGGACTTCTGCACCATAAGCGAGTCCATACAGGAGAGAAACCTTACAAATGCCAGGAGTGTGAAAAGTGTTTTACCCAAATTTCAGGACTTCTGAAGCATAAGAGACTCCACACAGGAGAGAAACCATACAAATGCCAGGTGTGTGGGAAATGTTTTAAAAACAGTTCAGAACTTGTGAGTCATAAGAGACTCCACACAGGAGAGAAACCATATAAGTGTCAAGAATGTGGGAAATGTTTTTCTCATGATTCATATCTTCAGAGTCATAAGAGACTCCACACAGGAGAGAAACCTTACAAATGCCAGGAGTGTGGAAAGTGTTTTACCCAAAGTTCAGGACTTTTGCAGCATAAGAGAGTCCATACAGGAGAGAAACCATACAAATGCCAGGAATGTGGGAAATGTTTTAAACAAAATTCAAACCTTGCAATTCATAAGAGAATCCACACAGGAGAGAAACCATATAAATGCCAAGAATGTGGGAAATGTTTTTCTCATGATTCATATCTTCGGAGTCATAAGAGACTCCACACAGGAGAGAAACCTTACAAATGCCAGGAGTGTGAAAAGTGTTTTACCCAAAGTTCAGGACTTCTGCAGCATAAGAGACTCCACACAGGAGAGAAACCATACAAATGCCAGGAATGTGGGAAATGTTTTAAACAAAATTCAAACCTTGCAATTCATAAGAGAATCCACACAGGAGAGAAACCATATAAATGCCAAGAATGTGGGAAATGTTTTTCTCATGATTCATATCTTCGGATTCATAAGAGACTCCACACAGGAGAGAAACCTTACAAATGCCAGGAGTGTGAAAAGCGTTTTACCCAAATTTCAGGACTTCTGAAGCATAAGAGACTCCACACAGGAGAGAAACCATACAAATGCCAGGTGTGTGGGAAATGTTTTAAAAAGAGTTCAGAACTTGTGAGTCATAAGAGACTGCACACAGAAGAGAAATCTTACAAATGCCAGGAGTGTGGAAAGTGTTTTACCCAAAGTTCAAAGCTTGCAATTCATAAGAGAATCCATACAGGAGAGAAACCATATAAATGCCAAGAATGTGAGAAATGTTTTTCTCATGATTCATATCTTCGGAGTCATAAAAGAGTCCACACAGGAGAGAAACCTTACAAATGCCAAGAGTGTGGAAAGTGTTTTACCCAAGGTTCAGGACTTCTGCAGCATAAGAGAGTCCATACAGGAGAGAAACCTTACAAATGCCAAGATTGTGAAAAGTGTTTTACCCAAAGTTCAGGACTTCTGCAGCATAAGAGAGTCCACACAAGGGAGAAACCATTCAAATGCCAGGAATGTGGGAAATGTTTTTCTCTGATGTCACATCTTGTGTCCCATCAGAAAATCCACACAAGAAAGAAACCTTTTGAATCCTAGTAAAATTTAAAAAATGTTTGTGTTTTTTGGCAATCATTCATTGTGTGCCTGATCAGTATGATGAATGAAAAAAAGCAGGAAATAAATTATTCATTTTAAATATGGTGCTGGAGGAGGAGGAGGGATGAGTCTAAGGTAGCTGTTTGAAGTGGTTTCTGTTCTCACCTTCTCTAGAGAGAGAGGAAAAGGTCCTATTTGATTTAATAGGCGGGGCATGTGTGGAGCCCTGAAGGCAATGTGGCTCCAGCTCGTTGGCTCTTATCATGAAATGTATCTTCTTTCTTCCTCTCAGGGTGGGTGGGATTTTTTAATGTGGGTTAGGGGTTTTAATATTTTTATGTGGGTTTTTTAAGTATGTGAGCCGCCCTGAGTCGGGTTTCCCTTGAGTGGGCGGTGAACAAATTGAAATGTTAAATTATTAAATTAAATTAATTAAACGGAGCATGGAATTTGCCAAAAGATAGCTGCTGCAGTCCTTGGATGCTAAGGTATTGTGGGAGGCGTTGTAGGTCTTGCTGAAGAGCTCTTGGCTGAAATTTTTTTCTTTGAAAAAGACTGGGGAGAAAAGACTGGGGAGAAAAGTGCAGCAAAGCAGAACTCAAGCTTTTGGCTGCAAAGTTTTTTAAAGCAATCAAACTGCTGTCTCCCTTTTGCTACTGTGTGGACTTTCCTGTTGGATCTGGGCTGCTGCCATCCTGGCAGCCCTTGCCTGCACTTCGAGACGATACTCACTGTCCCATAGCAAATACTGGCTGGGGTTGAGCATCATTCTCATGACGGCTTTCCAGTCGTATGGAATGAGCATCATAGTTTCGCACATTTGCTGAAGTGTGCCCCTAGTAAAGCGACTTTGGAGTCCTGTCTCTGTGATTGCCTTCCGTATTGCCATGAGCAATTTGTACGGAACTGGCGAATGGGTCGTTTGCTGTTGACCCGTGAGAGCATCTACCTCTATGTGGATTGGGCATATCTGCCTAAGATCAGCTAGTTCTTCCGCTGACAACTCCCCCTTACTGATTTCTTCCTTTACCATGCGCTGGATGGAACTCTTGGCTATCTGGGAACTTTTAGCTGTCAGGGAAATGCCAGCGTTTCCCATACCATGCATTCCTTCAGTAACGTCTGCAGCTGTCACTGAGGGAAAGCTCCCTACGCTGCTCTGCTTGAGCTGAAGTGACGGATAGAGAACAATTGGGGCTGATGGTTCTGACTGCGCTAGGGGGTTCTCGGTCTCTATCCGGACTGGGTCTACCTCTGCTATGAGCTTCCTACACTTGCTCCATGTGCTGATTATCTTAGCTGGGGCTTTGGGTTGTTGCTTAATGCAGACTCCTATCTTATCCCAAAGTTGGAGACTAAGCATGCCTGTTTCAGGATAAAACAGACAATGTTCCCCCAAGTACACCAAAAGATCCGCTAACTGGGCGCTGTGAATGCGTGTACGATTTACCCTGGCCAGGGCCTTGAGTTCCATTAAGTGAACTCTCTGGTTAGCAGTCAGACGTTGTCGCTGCGGACAAGTCCCCATATTACCTGCCGGTCCTTTGAAGTTTCCTTCGCGGACGAATCGACGCATATCAGGCAACTGATTTGGTGTGACGTCCCTCTGGGTAGGACTCGGAGTGTGGACTGCTGCCTCAGGCCCTTGGTGGCCTCTGCGATGGCATCAGGGTTCACAGCCGACCCTGAGCGGAATGCGTTTCTGCCGAGCAAGATGCCTCAGAGCTTTGGAGCGTGCTCTGCCTCTCTGGAATGCCTCGTAGCGTAGCTGTCACTCAGATTGGATGGCTTTCCAACTGGAGTTGCTGTGCTGTCCTCCGGGAAGACTCGGATACGGTTCTGGCGTAGAACCGGACCAAGAGGATCACTTACTCACGAGTAGATCATGTCGGGGTCACCATATGCTGGATCTGGGCTGCGAAGCGGGTTGCGCAAGCTGGATCGGAACCGCGAAGTGGCCGTTGGGTCCCGGAGGAGACTGGTCAAGCAAAGATACACGAGGCAAGATGGAGCGAAGACCAGTAATTTAATGATCACAAATCATGAGTATTTATGCTGTTCTGGCTGCGTGCATAAGCATAGCGATACAGTGCAAAACCAGACTTCACACATCATGTTTACACAAGTTAATTGGGGAAGTCTACACAGGGGAAGTTCATTAACTGACTTAATTAACTACAGGGGAAATACATTGTTCTACGTTATCGGAAGTAAACAAGTGGCCAACATTGACTCTAGGGCTTTAAGGAATCCGCAGACGCGAGATTACCTATTACATGCCTAATGAGTTAGTCATTAGTTCTCCATTGTCTTAGCTGCCTGTCAGATCAGCTATTGATGAATTAAACTCTATCAAATATCCGCTCCCCAATTTCTGTCCCCTCGGAACCCATAGCTCGAAGGAGCGATCTCCTGAAACTGGGGTTCTGTCAGGGACAGTTGACCAATTGTGTGTGCGGATCCCACACTTTCCTTTTCACCTCTTTGCCTCTTTTGTCTCCTCGCTTTTGATAAAATGTTTGGAGTAAAGGTTTTGATGCAGGTTTGGTTTGGAGAAAGAGTGTTTACAGCAGTGATGACGTACCTTTTAGAGACTGGGTGCCCAAAGTGCAAACCGATACCCACTTATTTATTACAAAGTGCCAACACAGCAACAGGGAAGGAAGGAAACGCTCCCATTGGGTTGCTGGGCATAGGAGTGGGATGAACTCTGTGCTGATGGGAGGGAGGAAGCGCTCCCACTGGGCTGCTGGGCAGAGGGGTGGGGCAAGCTCTATGCTGGGGTTACTGCATGGGTGCCCATAGAGAGGGCTCTTAGTACCACCTCTGGCACGTGTGCCATAGGTTCACCACCATTGGTTTACACTTTACAGTTCATCCACTATGTTTTTGTTGCCGTCCGAATTTCAGAGGGAGGAACTGCCATTTTTTTGCTGAGACAACAGCTGGCAGGAAGACCAGCCCAGGTACTTTTCATGATAAAGCTCTGATGTTGTAAATTAGAACACAGCTGCAGTTCTGCTTTTCAGGCCTCTTAGTAGCTGGTGAAAAAACAATTATGGACCACTGATATGTCCTGTTGGTGAGCAAATAGTACCACCTACTGGATGAGATACAACCGGTGGTGGGCTTCAAATTTTTTTACTACCACATTGTGTGCATGGCCTACTCTGTGGGCATGGTCAGGTGTCTGGGTGGGCATGGCCATGTGACTCAGTAGGTGTGGCCAGAAGTTGGCCATGTGACTTGCTGGGTGTGGCCTTGTGACTGGGTGGGTGATCTTGTCATGCCTGCAACATGACCATGAAAATGTCTGCAAACAGCATTGGCTCTTTGACTAAGTGGAGATGAGCACTGCACCCTAGAGTCGGATACGACTGGCTTTTGAGCATGGGAGACCTTTACCTTTACTAACCACTTGCAACTAAACAGGGCCAAACTTCACAGCAAATTTGAATACCAATCAGGGATCTTTTGTTATTAGGTAAAGGTTGCTCTTGCTCGAAAGCCAGCCGTATCCAACTCTAGGAGTCAGTGCTCATCTCTGCTTATAGCCAAATAGCCAGTGCTGTTTTCTGTGGTCATGTGGCAGGCATGGCTAGACACCGGAGTGCATGGAACTCTTTACCTTCCCACCAAAGTGGTCACTATTTATCTACTTGCAATTTCTTGCTTTTGAACTGCTAGGTTGGCAGGAGCTCAGCTCACATTAAAATACAGCAGTTAGTCCTTGTGCCACAACGTTTTTGTCTTTTTGTTTTGTTTATTTAGTGTTTGGGAATCAAGACAATGGAAACAGCTGTAAGCTAGCCTAGCACATCTTTATTGCATGGAGTACAGTACGAACATGTGGTAATGGCGGACAAACAGCTCCTTTTGTGCGGTGGCTATACAATTGAATATGGCTCTTCGACAGGCATTGGCTCCTGTCCAAGTGACGTCATCCTTGGTCATGCCTTTCTTGTCCAGGTGAGGTGAGCGCGGGAATCTTTCCCGCGCAGCTGAAGGCATTTGAGGAATGTGTACCATGTGAGCTGGGCGCTCGCTACTGCCCCCGGTGGCCACTAGCTCGCGTCCTCATACAGAAGGTTACAGTGTTACAATTAGAGATTGTTACATCCACTCATTCGTGTGGTTACAATTACATTCAATACACAACAGTTTACTTCCTGATATGCTAGAAACACAGACTAACTTGGCTACCAATTCAAAACTTTTGAAATGGTAGCCGTGTTAGTCTGTGTTTCAAACATATCAGAAAGTAAACAAAACAAAAAGACAAAAACGTTGTGGCACCTTAAAGACTCACTACTGCTCCGAGGTAGACATGCCCACCCACCCACACCCAGACGAGGGACTTACCCAGAAGGGGCAGGTGGTGGGGTGCTTCGACAGCAAAAGAACCGCCCGGGTGGTGGCAGCAGCAGGGGTCCCTGCCGAGCCAAGCCTGGAAGATCTGGCATTCGCTGTCCCCTCAGCTGGTGACCATGTTCTGGTGGGGTCGCATCTTCTGTGTTGCCACAGTAAGGAAAAAGCGGGAGGGAAGAAAAGAGCTGTTGCTTTAACCTCCACTGCTGCTTCTCCTCTCCGTCCAGCCCTCAGATCGCGTCGCCGGCCAGGCCACAGGCGGAGTCAGCACGTTGCGGGTGTTAGGTGTTGTGGTCTGGGTTCGAATTGTGCAGAGTTAAGCAGTTAGCTTTTGGCAGCAGCGGTGATGCCCGTGTGGTTTTATCTCTCTCTCCCAGACAATAACAAGCAGAGATGCAGAGTAACAGTGCAACAGAAACAGCTTTTACTCAGCAGAATAGTTCATAAAGATAACATAAACAAGAGATTCCTCTCTGGCAGATAAACAGTCTGTAAGTCCTTGTGAGCACTACTTTAAGTCTTGAGGCACAGTAAAAGTACTCACAGCAACTCCTGGCTGGCTGTAGGTTGGGCAAAACCCTTTTTGTCCAGGCTTGTTCCTTCGGTTGAGTTCCAGACCTCTGAAGACTGCTCTGGCTCTTTCTCTCCTCCAGAGAGTGTCAGCAAAGCCAGCAGCCTTTTCCTCCAGGCAAAACAGTGATGTCCATAAGGCAGTAAAGCTAGCAAGCAGTCCGGCTAGCATGCATCCAGTAGTTTAGGCATACAGCAGTTTTTGGCACGAGGCAATGTGGCTTTTGAGAAGCCCTAATTTATACATGATATTCTGCTCAGTCACCCACTCAGTTGTTATGGAATTGTGAACTAGACAAAATCGCATTCCACGCTAAGACAGATTTAGGAGTTTTATTAATATTAATTAATATTAACAGATTCAGGAAAGCTTTTCCAAGCTAAATTATTCCCTGAATGAATATACATTTTCAGAGCCATCCTTTTATAGCATAAAATTTGGAACTTTCTACACATTACATCACTATAGGTAAAGCCAAAATTATTAATTAATCTTCTGACAATTCATTAAGTTCAGGTTAGAACATTCAGTGTTTGTTGTTTAGAACATGTCATATAAGGAACATGTCTCATGTCATGTCACGTCATGTCACACAAATATTATTTACGTTTCCCTGTCAGCTGTACAAACAGTGCTGATCTTGTACTTTAGCCTCGTCATCAGATCTACGTGGCAGGTCAATCTGATCTGTTTCAACTTTACAGAGTACTGAGAAAATATTTTTACTTTTGAAACAGAATTAATATTATCTTAATATCTTAATTCTTTCACCCCTATTTCACAGTGAATTCAGCTGGGTGCTGCTCTGTTGAAACCCTTAAAGACATAGTTTCATGTATCTTACACAATACTACTCACATGTATACATTACATCCCTATCAGCGGGCAATCCCCACCCTGTCAGCTCTGCACAGCAAACCTCTTCCTCTGTTTCATGTGGCTTTCAGCCTATGGCTCCGGGAGGGGAAGGTAGGCTCTTCCCCCCCCACGCCCCCAGGACAACGTTGGAGGTTCAGCGGCAAAAAAACTGCACCCAGAGTGGGTGAGAGGAGGAGGGGAGGGGCGGGACGAGGTGGGGTTCATGGACAGCCGGTTTTACTCCCCTCCCCACCTGAACCAGTCCGAACCAGTAGGAGCCTAACACGATACAACAGCAAGAGACTTTCCCTCCAATTTTTTTATTTTATTTTATTGAGAGGCTTACAAGGGTTATTGCATCAGTGGTAGTTTGAAACAAATGAAGAAGAGAGTCTGGAAAAAATAGACCATATCTGATGAAGCATATAGATGTCTTGTCAGGGCTAATGACAGCCCAACAAATAAAGAAGAAACTGAAAATATTTGCAGAATGGAGGCAAGACCACCCTCTAAGGAAAAATCAAGTACAGACATGACTCAGTTGGAATTAAAAGATTTTATAATTATGAAATCTAATGAAGATTTAAAAAATAAATTAAACAGTTTGTTAATGAGGTGGTTAAAGAGGTGATCAGAGGAAGTGCAATCTCTAGAAATATCAATTTCTGGACTAAACGTGAGAACTGATATTTTGGAGTCAGAGGTTAAGGACTTGGCAGAGATTGCACTAAGGCATGAAAACATGAACAAAAGATTCAAGTAATTGATGAAACTAGAGACTCAATTGAAAAAGAAAAACATCAGTATTAAGTTCTTCCCTGATACGGATAACACAATTCTAAAAATTAAAGTGATTAAATGGTTACAAACATTTGCTCTGGACTCTGGCCCAATTAAAGATGATGACATCAAAGTAATTTTTAAGGTCATTTTCAAGAGAAGTCAGCACCCCAGAGATATGATAATTTTGTTTCGGGTTATAAAAAAGATCAAGTAATGGACTATTTAAGGAAACATGCTGACTCTTCATTAAAGATAAGAGAAGTAAAAGCAAGTACAGTATATCATTATTTAAGTAATGAGATTATTCAATGGCGAAGAGCGATGAACCCTATACCGAAAATTTTGTCTAATTGCAATATAAAATATCAATGGAGTTTTCCTGTCTTTTAAAAGATATTTCGTCATGGGGAGTTGGTTAGAGCAGAGGATCCAAAGGGGGCAATGAGACAACTTGAATTATTAAAGATTATAGGGAAGGGAGACTTGACTTGGGAAAAACTGGTAAAAAAAACTATGGAGAAGGTTCAGAGAGATCAAAGGGGAGGGAGGAGTATCAAGCAAGGGGGAGAGACCATTTGAGGGAGAAGCAAAGGGAGAAACCCAGTGGTGGCCATCAGCAGGTCCACCAGTTTGCCAGAACCAGTAGTAGAAATTCTGGCTGGCCCCGCCCATCCAAGTTTTGAAATAAAGTTCAGTGGTACATAGCTTAAAGAGCATAATGTGTTCCACGGGTGCGGTTTCCCCATGCCCCACAGGGCATGGAACGGCCCGCCAGAGGCCACCGCGGTGAGAGACGCTCCCAGCCCGTGGGCTCTGCGGCCGCCAAATTAAGGGGGGTGAATAAAATATAGGGTTTGATTCACCCAATTACCGTGACCTGACCTGCGACTCGGCCAAGTAAGCAGATAGCTGACTCCTGTCAAACATTAAGTGCATAGTTCATCTCCCGGCTCGGGAAATCCCTGGCGCAAATAAGCCATGTTGGTCCCTGCCTAATCCCCAAGACAATGAGGTCCCTAAACCCATGTTTGCCCCAGTTAATTAACTTCCCTTTGAAGAATTCCCCATTAACCCGTGTACGTGGGTGAGGTAATTTTCCTGTCAGGTGACAGCTTGCCACCGTTGCGCTTTTTTCCCTATAAATGATGCTGCCTTTTTCCAATAAAGTACTGATCTGATCTCGCTCCTGTTGCCTCGTGTTGTCATTGATCAGTCTCCTCCGGGCTCTAACGCCGCCCTAGCGGCCAGATATCGCTACAGCTGGTGACCCCGACGTGATTTACTCGTGAGTAAGAGACCCCGGAGAGGTCTACTCATGAGTAGCGCTCCACGCGGTCCGGTTCTGCGCTTGAACCGCGACCCGCCAGCCCGGAGGGTAGCGCGGCGCTCTGGTCGGCAGCCAGCCGGACAGAGAACGGCCCGCCGCGAGGCATTCCAGAGAGACATTCCTACCGCTTCCTCCCCGCTTTCGAGAGGTTTGCCATAGAGGGAAACGCGTTCCGCTCAGGGCAGGCTGTGAGCCCCTGACATCGCAGAGGCCGATAGAAGGGCCCGTGGCAGAAGGTCCACGCTCCGAGGTCTACCCCAGACACCCGTCGCCCGAACCTGTTGCCTGCAAAGACGCGTCGATCTTCGTCCCGAGGAGGAAACTTCAGAGGACCATCGCAGGTAATATGGGGACTTGTTCTCCTAGACCAAGTCCGTCCGCTAGCCAAAGAACTCGGGAGCAAGAGTTCATAATCCTGGCCAGGGTTTTTAAGTTCCGATTTCACAGCAGGGAGCTAGCGAGACTTCTGGCGTACCTCAGGGAACACTGCCTACTTTACCCAGAAGTAGGTACGTTAACCCTGAAGCTCTGGGATCAGATAGGAGACTGCATTCAGCAAACCCCGAAAGCCCCAGGAGGGATAGTCCGTACATGGCGGAAATGTAGGAGACTCTTAGAGCAGATCGAGCCAGTCCGGGTAGAAGCGGAAGAGCCCCCGTTAGAGAAGCCTTCAGGCACGCCAGTCGAGCCGACTGCGCCCACCGCACTCTATCCGACATTCAAGTATCAGCAGAGTAGCGCAGGGAGCCTTCCCGCGGTGACAGCTGCAGACGTCACCGAGGGAACGCAAGGAATGAGAGGCACTGGCGCTTCTCTGACAGCCCCAGGTTCCCTAGTCGTGAAGAGTGCCCTTCAGCGCACAGCTGAGATAGAACTCAAGAAGGGGGAATTGTCAGTTGAACAGCTAGCTGAACTCAGACAGATTTGTCCCATCCGCTTGGAGATGGACGCGCTCACGGGCGCACAACAGATAGTACACTCCCCAGTCCCGTACAAGCTTCTCATGGCTTTACGGAAAGCAATTTCAGAGACAGGGCTCCAAAGTCGTTTTACGAGGGGCACGCTCCAGCAAGTGTGCGAAACCACCATGTGGATTCCTCATGATTGGAAAGCCGTCATGAGGATGATGCTTACCCCCAGCCAGTACATGATTTGGGACAGCGAGTTCCGCCTAGAGGCGCAAGCTCGGGCCGCCAGGATGGGAGGCGCGGTAATCCCTGACCAGCTGTATGGTTCAGGTGCCTTCGAGTCCATCAACGCTCAAATCAACTTGCCTCTCGCCACCCTAGAGATGTCAGCCGAGGCTGCCTATAGGGCGTACTTCAAGGTCCCAGCGTCTGGCAAAACGGCCAAAAATTACACCGCCATTAAGCAGGGAGCCCAAGAGCCCTACATGGACTTCATCAATCGCCTGGAAGAAGCAATCAGCAGGCAGATTGACAACGAGCAAGCCCAGGAAGAGCTCATGATTAAGCTAGCCAAAGACAACGCCAACTTGGACTGCCGTAAAATCTTGCAGTCCCTGGGCAATCGCCCCGACATAACCTTAACGGACATGATTCGAGCATGCTCCGACGTTGGCACAGACTCCTACAAGATGGGTCTGCTAGCGGCAGCGGTGCAGGGGGGAAGAAGACCGAATGGCAAGAACAAAGGGGCATGTCACACCTGTGGCAAGGTCGGTCACTTCGCTAGGGAGTGCCGATCCAAGGGAGGCGGACAAAAGTCCGGCCGTCCCAAGGCTCCGAACACCCCCTGCCCGAAGTGCAAGAAAGGCTACCATTGGGCCAGGTTTTGTCCGAGTTCGGGAAACCGGAATCCGGGCACGTCTCTGGCCCCAGTCCAAACAGAGGCTTCCTTCACCCAGATCCAGAACTCCCCAGACCTAAGCTAGATCCTAGGCACATCCCAGGCACTGCGAGGGCACAGGCCAGCCCCAAGGGCAGCACGGGGCTAGAATTGACTTGCCAGGTGGACGTTACATGCGACCTGCCAGGCACAGTCTATCTAGTCGACACCCAGTACATGGGACCCCTGCCCAGAGGCTTTATAGGTTTAGTTTTGCCCCGTAGTGTAGCTGGAGCACGCGGAATTTTCATAATTCCAGGAGTCATCGACTCGAATTTTTCAGGCATTCTCCAGGTCCAGCTTTGGGCGCACCTGCCCCAAACAATCCACAAGGGAGACACGTTAGCGCAACTGATCATGGTTCCTTGTCACTCGCCAGCAGGCAGCCAGGGAAGGCTCAGGGACAGCTCAGAGTCCGGTTCAGCAGACCGCTCGAGCGCGAGTGAGGCAGTGCAAGGATACCAGGTCTTAGCGACAGTGGAGACCAACATTGAGTGGAAACAGCGCCCCGTTATCGAGGTATTTTTGAACAAAAGGGTGTTCTCAGGGTTACTCGATACCGGAGCGGATGTGAGCGTGATAAGCAGGAGCCAGTGGCCAAGAGAGTGGGCCATTGAGCCGGTCTCCGATGTGTGGGGGGTAGGAGGCGTCCAGGAAGCGTTCAGGAGCCGAGAGTGGGTAGAGGTCACAATCCCAAAGGCTGACGGCACAGCGGTAATTCGGCCGCACATTCTTGACGTGCACATCAACCTTTGGGGGCGAGACATTCTCCAGCAGTACGGTGCTACGCTTACCTTCGGGTAATGGCGTTGCCACTTAAATGGCTCACCGACACTCCGGTCTGGGTTGAACAATGGCCGGTAGTGGGAGAGAAATTAGTTGCCCTCAAGCAGCTAGTTAAGGAACAGCTAGACGCTGGACACATAGAACAGTCCACGAGCCCCTGGAACTCGCCAATTTTTGTGATTAAGAAGAAGTCGGGGAAGTGGCGACTCCTCCACGATCTCAGGGAGATCAATAAATGCATTCAGCCGATGGGTCCGCTTCAATGCGGCATCCCAAATCCTAATATGATTCCCGAGGGGTGGGAGATCCTAGTTGTAGATCTCAAGGATTGCTTTTATACAATCCCCCTAGACCCCAGGGACCGGGAAAGGTTCGCCTTCACAGTGCCGGTCGTGAACCACGGTGAGCCCACGCAGCGTTACGCGTGGAAATTTTTGCCACAGGGCATGCTCAATTCGCCCACCCTGTGTCAAATTTATGTTCATGGCGCACTGGCAAAGTTCCGAAGCCTTTACCCTAAAGCTATTGTTTGTCACTTCATGGACGACATCTTAGTAGCGTTGCCACAACTTGGCAGCGAAATGTTTTCCGACCTCCAGGCCAGCCTGGGGGACAAAGGCTTACTTATTGCCCCTGAGAAAGTGCAGAGAACCGAGCCCTTTTCATACTTGGGCCATCGGCTTCTCCGCTCTTTTGCAGCACCAGTCCTGCCTCAGATAAATTTACAAGACTCAGTCACCCTTGTAGAGTTGCAGCAAGTTTTGGGGAACATCAATTGGGCCAGACCGTATTTTCGTCTAGATACGGATCTTCTAAAACCGCTCTTCTCGCTGCTAACCTTAGGGAAGCAGCCGGCAGACCGGATAAAAATCTCTCGAGACGCGCGCTTGGCGCTCGAGAAGGTGAACCAAGTTCTCAGCCAGAGGTGGGTGGATAGGATCGCCCCGGGGCCATATGCCCCGATCCTGAATTTGTACATCGTACGGTCAGGGTCCATGTTCACTGGGGCGCTAGGAGTAGACTCAGAGAAGGGAGCGAAAATTGTGGAGTGGGTATACTTGCCTAACACCTCTTCTCGGAACATTGTTCCGCCCCAAGAACTGGTCTCCGCGGTGATCTACCGCGGCAGGCTGAGAGCAAGGGACATTTCTGGGCACGATTTAGCTAAGATCATAGTCCCGTTCACCAAGGAACAGATCCATCAGTTGATGCAGCTAGGTGACTCGCTTCCGATAGCTTTGGAAGGATTCACTGGAAGCTTGGCATACCATTTGCCCAAAGACCCCAGACTCGTCTCACTTCAGACAGGAACAGTCAGTTTGTTCGAATTGCTTTCGCTGGTCCCGCTTCAGGGGGCCAAGACAGTTTTTACCGATGGGGGACGCACATATGGTGTCCTGACTTGGCAGGAGGGCGAAGCTTGGCGCACGCTGCTAACTCTTCCACAGAAGTCCGCGCAGCGGGCAGAGTTGGCAGCCGTGAACCTTGCCTTGCGCACCTTCGCCAAGGAACGTTTAAATATCATTACTGACAGTCTGTATGTAAGGAATTTGCTTCACAGCCTACCGGGAGCTTACATTACTCCCGAGATAGACAAGAACTTGCTCAGTCTGTTTCTCACTGCTCAATTTCATTTGCGGAACCGCACAGAGCCGCTCTATATTGCCCACATCCGAAGTCACCAAGACCTACCGGGTCCGATTTCCGCGGGCAATAGCAGAGCGGATGCGGCGGCAAGGGAAATTCAGCAACGTTCAGTTTTGGGAGTCTTCACTACTCCAATCCAGAGCCATGCCTTTTTTCACCAAAATGCCAAGGCACTCGCCAGACAGTTCAATCTGCCACTCTCTCAGGCCCAGGGTATAGTCCGCTCTTGCCAGCATTGCGCAGGAGCGCCGGGGGGCCCTCGTGGGGGGTCAACCCACGAGGGACAGAGGCGAATCAGGTATGGCAGATGGACGTCACACATGTGCCACAGTTCGGCAGATGGCAATACATGCACGTCTGCATTGACACCTTTTCTCAGTTCGTTTGGGCAACGGCGCAGAAAGGGGAGGCTGCCACCCACGCGGAGCAGCACCTCCTTTCCTGCATTGCGGCGATGGGCAAGCCGCGGCACGTGAAGACGGACGACGCGCCGGCCTACAGTTCCAGGCAGTTGGCCGCCTTCATGGCTACTTGGGACATCAAGCACACATTCGGAATTCCCTACAATCCGCAAGGGCAAGCGATTGTAGAGCGGGTCAATCGGACGCTAAAGTCCTATATTGACAAACAAACAGAAAGGGGGGAGCCACCAGCCCTCCCCAAGTCACAGGGAGAAGCACAGATGTGTCTCAACAAGGTATTGTTCACTTACAATCACCTTAATGTTTTTTCGGATTGCACGCCGCAGGAGAAGCATTTCCGCCGTTCGGAAGCTCTCCCGCGACCTATGGTCCGGTACCGAGTGCCACCAGACCCTTCTTGGAGGGGCCCGGTGCCGCTCATAACCTGGGGAAGAGGGTATGCTGCAGTTATGTCTCCTACAGGTGTCGTTTGGATTCCAGCCCGGTGTGTCAAGCCCTACGTGGAACCGCATGGCGTGGAACCAGGCCGGCCCGAGTCCGATCCCGGAGATGGAGGACCTCACCCTGACCGAGAGGACCCGCCGGAGGAAACGGCCGCCGATACCCAAGATCACCTGGGGGATGGTCAAGGCTCTTTGCAGTGACGCCCAGGACGCCGTTCAGCGCGAGGAGAAAGAGCCGACACCGGAGAACCTCACAGCTGCAGTTTTTGCCCTGATTCACGCCAACACAGCGGCGATCACCATCATCCTGGCCCTTTCCCTGCTCTTGGGGGGAGGCATTCAGGCTACTCCGATCCAGGCCGACGGTTTGCCGCCTGGTGAAGATCTTTCCGCACGAATGCGGTACAACTTGTGGGAAAGGTTGGCGGGTCTCGTCAACCAGTCCGATTTTTGTCTACAGCAGGACATTGGTTCTGCATCCATCCTCAGCACCTGTCTCATCCCCGTGTGCCACACTCTGGACGCGCGCACCAAGGATGGCGACTGGTTGCTGAAGGCGTTCTTTGGCCCACACACTCCTACCACCTTCTCAGCATACGCACGCTGGGGGGGATTGCGACTTGTGTCAACCTTGCCGGCTGACGCCGCCACTCTTCATACCCCTCGAGTGGCGATCAGCCCGGACGCTGCTTGCACCCGAATGACCGGCTGCACCTCAGGCGGTCGGACTCGGCGCCGCTGCCTTGACCCCGGCAGCGGCAACTGGACTTGTAATAAACCAGAGACACTCACTTCGCTGTACGCTCACGTCACCCTACCTTCAGGGTGGTTTTTCACCTGCAACCAGTTCACATGGAACTATATTCCTGTGAATCTGTCGGACTCAATGTGTTGTATCAGTCGTCTGACACTGTTACTTCCTACTAAGGACATGATTGCCCCAAGCACGAATGTTTCTAATGTTCCACATGTTTCCAATGTTTCAAATGTCTCCCCACTCATACGGCACACACGCACAGCCCAGTTAGACAGCTCTTGTGACAGCAGCTTCAGAGTAATGAGTCCCGCTGAGTATGTATCCCTAGCGGTCAGCCTTGTCGGCGTGCCAGGCTTGGCCGTCGGCAATGCACGGAGGATTGGCCGCTTGGCTTGCGGTTTGGCCAAAGCCATTAACCATACCTCCACAGCGATAGCGCTCCTCAATCAGGAACAGGCAGAACTTCGCCATGCCGTTCTTGACAATCGAGCGGCTATCGACTACCTCCTCTTGCTGCACCACCTGGGTTGCGAATCTTTTCATGGAATGTGCTGCTTCAATCTTACTGACAACTCCCGTAAGATCCAAAGCCAGATCACAAACCTCCACACCATAGTCCAGGGTATTACTGAGGGTTCCGCATGGGGGGCTTGGTGGAGTTCCCTGTGGAATTGGATGTGGTCGTGGATTCCCTGGGGGTGGCTGCAAACGGTGCTTAAGGTAGTGGTGGGGATAGCCATACTAGGCATTACGCTTTGTTGTTTTGCTCAGTGCATTCCCCCGCTGATCTCCAAGTGCCGCCCCAGAGAGAAACTCCGTGACGTCATACCCGCTCAACAGCTGATGCCGCTCTTGCGCAAGGTCGCCAGTCAGGTCCTTAAATAGAAAATAAAGGGGAGATGCGGTTTCCCCATGCCCCACAGGGCATGGAACGGCCCGCCAGAGGCCACCGCGGTGAGAGACGCTCCCAGCCCGTGGGCTCTGCGGCCGCCAAATTAAGGGGGGGTGAATAAAATATAGGGTTTGATTCACCCAATTACCGTGACCTGACCTGCGACTCGGCCAAGTAAGCAGATAGCTGACTCCTGTCAAACATTAAGTGCATAGTTCATCTCCCGGCTCGGGAAATCCCTGGCGCAAATAAGCCATGTTGGTCCCTGCCTAATCCCCAAGACAATGAGGTCCCTAAACCCATGTTTGCCCCAGTTAATTAACTTCCCTTTGAAGAATTCCCCATTAACCCGTGTACGTGGGTGAGGTAATTTTCCTGTCAGGTGACAGCTTGCCACCGTTGCGCTTTTTTCCCTATAAATGATGCTGCCTTTTTCCAATAAAGTACTGATCTGATCTCGCTCCTGTTGCCTCGTGTTGTCATTGATCAGTCTCCTCCGGGCTCTAACGCCGCCCTAGCGGCCAGATATCGCTACACACAGGAATGCTCTTTAAGCAAGTTTGCTCTTTAAGTGAAATACCATTGTAAGCAGTGATGCACTGAAGCTGGTCCTGTCCAGTCTGGCAGGACCGGTAGAGGAAATTTCCCCAGGCCATGCCCACTTGGCTGGCCACACCTACCTCCCTACCCCATTGAGCAAACTTGCCTAAAACTTGCTCAAAAGCCAGTCATATCCGACTCTAGGGTGCAGTGCTCATCTCCATTTACAGCCAAAGAGCCAGTGCTGTCTGTGTTTGCAGACGTTTTCATGGCCATGTGGCAGGCATGACTAGAATGGCCAGCAAGTCACATGGCCAGATTTGGCCACGCACACAGATTTGGCCACACCCACAGATTTGACCACACCCACAGAGGTGGTAGTAATTTTTTAAGAGTGCATCACTGATTATAAGTGGCCAATTGTGACTTCTGGTGGGGGGATTGTGAACCCTGATTTAGTTGTTAAGCGAGTTTTTGGTTGGTTTTAGTTGTTAAACGAGGCGACCATTCAGAGAAAACTCTGCTCTTTAAGCTAGTTAGTCTCTAAGCGACACACTCTTTATGAAAGGTTTTACTGCACAGTGGATCCTCGATTAACAATGCGTTCAAATAGCGTCATTTTCGATTAACGACGCTACGACGCTCCCAATGTGATTATTCGAATAACAACAAAAAGGTCGTTATTCGAATAACGACGGTATTTTTACCAACGTTATTTGAATAATGACATCGTTATTCGAATAACGACAGTATTTTTACCGTCATTATTCGAATAATGACATTTTTTGTCATTATTCGAATAACGAAATTATTTGAATAGCGATGCTACTTGGGGAACCAAGTAACGTCGTTATTCGAGGGTCCACTGTAGTCCTTATTTGGGTGCAATGCAGGGATTTCCTTCTGGCCACACCCACCATACCACGCCCACAGTGTGGTAATTTTTTTTGGAGCCTCGCACTGGATAAAGCTTTAAGTTATGGAAGTGGAGCAGAAATAAGAAGACAAGAAGGACACAGAAGTACCTGATGCAAAGAGAAAGCAAAAAAGTAAAAATAAAATATAAATAAGCACAGGCAATAAAGTGATAATAGTTTTAGAATGTGAAATAGAAAATGGACCAATAGAAGTAAAACAGAGAAGAATTAAGAGGAGGAGATGGGGAATAACAAAAGAAAGAACTTAGAATAGAAGGGACAGGCTCTCCTTCCTCCCCCCATCCCTAAATGTGAGTCACCAAGCAGTATTTAACCTGGAAGAGATGAGAGACTGGAGTTTAGTGTTATGATGGGGGTGGTGAGAGAGGTGGGATTTTTTAAAACACATGTTGTTGAATGTATGTTATGGGATAATGTGGGAGGAGGGGGTACAATACACAAAAGGGGACATCACTGATATTTGATAAATTGTATGAACTCAATGTATTAAATAAGAAGTGATGTCCCTGGGTGAGAGATATTTATCGTATTTACTTTTTTTTGTCTTTCTTTTTCTTGTAGTACAGTAGAACCCCGTATAACAAGAAAGCTCCATTCCATGGAGCGCTTCATTATACAAATTTTTCATTATGTGAATCGCTATTGGCGATAACCAACATAACAAAAACATTTTTCGTTATGTGGGGTATACCCCATATAATAGTTTTTTTCATAATGTGGGTTATAATGGGGGGAAAATTCGTTATGTGGGGTATTGCCAATAGCTCAAAAACACTCATTACGCGGGGGACCACTGTATATCCTTTTTGTATGTAGTATTGATATGTCTTTTTTTTGTATGTTCAAAAATAAACATAGTTTAAAAGAAGAAGAAGAAATATGGTCTTGGAGGATACCTTTGTGATAGGAAATAGAGGAGGTGGCTTTTGTGGAGCTGTAAATTGACATGTCAAGCACATTTTCACTGTTGAAATCTTGTTTTAACTCGGGTTATCAGTATTACCCATACCTGTCAACCCACGGCTCCGGAAAAACGGAACCTGCGCACATTGCTTGTGCGCAGGTCGCTTTCCACGCATGCGTGGAAGGGTTTACCCCTTCCATGCATGCGCAGAAGCGCTACGCTGCTTGTGTAGGGGCTGCGCAAGTGGCGTAGCACTTCCGCGCATGCACGGAAAGCGTTTCCCCCCGCTGCCAAATTACGGGGTTTTGGCAGCGTGGGGCGGGTTATAACGTCAATGGATGTCAAATTACAGGGTTTCCCTGGACAAATCGGGATGGTTGACAGGTATGGTATTACCCAAGGAATACACGGTGGAGGTGAGGAACAGATTCAATGGTTTGGACCAGATAGACAGAGTATCAGAAGAATTATGGACAGAAATGCGAGACATCATGAAGGAGGCAGCAAGGAAAACCATACCAAAAGAAAAGAAACGCAAAAAAGCAAAGTGGTTGTCTGATGAGGCTCTTAAAATAGCAGAGGAAAGAAGGAACACAAAAGGCAAAGGAGAAAGGAAAAATACAATCACTTGAATAAAGAATTTCAAAGAAAAGCAAGGAGAGATAAGGAAAACTTCCTAAATGAACAGTGCAAAGAAATAGAGGAAAACAACACAAGAGGCAAAACTAGAGATCTTTTTTTAAAAAATTGGGGAAGTCAAGGGAACGTTTAAAGCAAAAATGACCACGGTAAGGGACAAAGACGGCAAGGAGTTAGCGGATGCAGAAGAGATAAAGAAAAGATGGAAAGAGTACACAGGAACTAAAAAAAAAGAAAAGATCTTAACACCCCGGGATAATAATAATGATGGGGAAATTGGACTTGAACCAGACATCCTAGAGAGTGAATTCAGAAAGGCACTAAAAAGCACTGCAAATAACAAAGCCAGTGGAGATTATGGTATCCCAGTTTAATTTCTCAAAGCCCTAAAAGATGATGGAATCAAACTATTGCATTCTATATGCTAACAGATTTGGAAAACAAAACAGTGGCCACAGGACTGAAAAAGATCGGTATACGTCCCAATCCTAAAAAAGGGCAATGCCAAAGAATGCTCAAATTATCGAACAATTGTGCTCATCCAACAAGCTAGCAAGGTGATGCTTATACAGGATAGACTGCAGCAGCATGTAGAGAGAGAACTACAGAGATGCAGGATGGGTTCAGAAGAGGCAGGGGGACCAGAGACCACATTGCCAACATACGATGGATCATGGAGAAAACAAAGAAATATCAGAAACAAGTTTACTTCTGCTTTATTGACTACACCAAGGCCTTTGACTGTGTGGACCACAACAGAATGTGGCAAGTAATTAAAGAAATGGGAATACCAGAACACCTTATATGCCTCATGAGAAATCTGTACACGAGTCAAGAAGCAACAGTTAGGACAGAGTATGGAATGATGGAGTGGTTTGGAATAGGAAAAGGATTAAGACAAGGCTGCATTTAATCACCCTGCTTATTCAACTTATACACAGAGCACATAATGTGCAACACAGGGATGGAGGAATCACAATATGGGATCAAAATTGCTGGGAGAAACATCAACAATTTGAGATATGCAGATGATACCACCCTAATGGCAGAAAGTGAAGAAGACCTAAAGAAGCTCCTGATTAGGTTGAAAGAAGAGAGTGCAAAAGCTGGCCTGAGACTTAATATCAAGAAAACCAAGATAATGGCAACAGGCCATATCAGTCCCTGGAAAATAGATGGGGAAGAAGTTCGAAGCAGTGACAGATTTTACTTTCTTAGGATATAAGATCACTGCAGATGGGGATTGCAGCCATGAAATAAAAAGGTGACTGATTCTTGGGAGACAAGCTATGAGAAACCTGGGGAACATAGTGAAAAGTAGAGACATCTCACTGCATACAAAGGTCTGCATAGTCAAAGCAATGATATTCCCAGTGGTAATGTATGGTTGTTAGAGCTGGACCATTAGAAAGGCTGAGTGTAGAAAAATAGATGCCTTTGAGATGTGGTGCTGGAGGAGAGTTTTGAGAGTACCCTGGATGGCAAGGAGAACAAACATGTCCATCTTAGAAGAAATCAACCCTGACTTCTCATTAGAAGGTCAAATAGTAAAGATGAAACTGAAGTATTTTGGACATCAAATGAGAAGAGGGGATTCACTTGAGAAGGCCTTGATGCTGGGGAAGGTGTAGGGCAAATGAAGAAGGGGATGGCTGAAGATGGGATGGCTAGATGGTATTGTAGACACAATGGACACGGGGCTGGGTGGACTGAGGATGATGATGGAGGACAAAGGTGCCTGGGGGACAATGGGCAATGGGGTCGCAAAGAGTCGGAATCGACTGTGCGACTGAACAACAAAATCAGTATTCTGCACTGGACTTTTTATATAGAGACATCCCATATTTTGTTCTGGGAGACCTTTAAAATGACCTCTTTTTTGATAGGAGGGTTTCATCATTTGTATCAATCAAGTAGGTATATGTTGAAGTACGTTCAAGGACTGCCTTTCCATCCAGCACTGTTTCAATATTGATCTAGTAACTGCACAACTTATTGTTTTTCCAGAGCCATCCATATTGATCATGTTTTATTCTTCTTTCGTGCTTAGGCCAGATGTGAAACTGCCAAAATGAAGGAACCTTTTGGTGAGTTCATTCTGCAGTTCCTTTGGCCTGACCTAGTATGAGAAAAATTAGCTGGCAACACAAGGTTGCCATTGTCCAGGGTAAACCCAATTGTGGATCAAAAATACCACAATCTTCAAGCAGGCTCTTTCTGTGTGAACCACTCACAATGTTATAATGCACCTTCTTGCCAGCAGCAGATTAACCCTCCTCATCCTATCAACATCTGGATCAGCAACTTCTCCTTAGGCAACCCTTCTAGCTTGTCTGGTGTTGGACTGGGGCCGGATGTGGGCCGGAGGGTCCGGAGGAAACTGGTCAAGCAAGACACGTGAGGCAAGATGGAGCGAAGACCAGCGTTTATTGATCAGAAGGCAAAAGGCTTTATACCTGCCTGGCTTGGCTGCGTGCATACATTGTGCATAGCCGTTACAGAAAAAGCCCTGGGTCTGCAGATCATGATTACACAAGTTATTAATTAGGGATGACGTTACCGGGGGAAGTTTCTTATCTAGCTAATTAACTGCCAGGGACATGCATTGTTCATCGTTATTGGGAGCAAACAAGGGGCTGAGGTTGACTCTAAGGCTTAGAGCATCTGCGGATGCGAGATTACTAATTACGTGCCTATCGAGTTAACCATCTGGCAATCTTTGGCCCTCTATTGTCCTAGCTGCCTGTCAGGTCAGCAATCGGTGAATCAAACTATATCTAATATTCCACTCCCCAATTTCTGTCCCCTCGAAACTAATGGCTCGAAGGAGTGTTCTCCCATAACGGTGGTTCTGTCAGGGACAGCTGTGCCAATTGTGTACGCGGAATCCACACTCCCCCTTTATTTGTTTAATTGGACCTGACAGACGGCTCGGCGCAAGAGTGGCATCAACTGACGTGGAGTGAGGACATCCTGGGGTTTTCTCCATGGGGGACACATTGACATCAGTGAGGGAATACATTGCGCGAAACAGCAGACCGCTATCCCCAATATCGCAACACCCACAATCACCTTGAGTGTTGTTTGTAGCCATTCCCATGGAAACCACGACCATAATGAATTCCACCACCCCCACGTGGCATCTTCTCTGATATTCTTGACCACGGTATGGAGATCTGTGATCTGGCTCTGTACCTTGTGAGAGTTATCCGTGAGGTTAAAACAACACATACCATGGACTGTCTTGCAACCCAAATGGTGTAAGAGCAGTTGCTCGATTATCCAATGTAGCATGGTGAAGCTCCGTTTGTTCCTGATTAAGCATCGCTATTGCCGAGGAGTGATTAATGGTTTTAGCCAAAGCGCAAGCCAATTGACCAATCCTGCGTGCGTTGCCTACAGCTAAGCCTGGCATGCCAAACAAGCTGATTGCCAATGAGACATACTCAGCTTTGCTCAGAACCCTGATATTGCTGTCACATGAACTATCTAACAAGGTGGCACGAGCATGCCGTGTGTGGGCAGATACATCGGTGCTTGGGACAACCATATCCTTAGTGAGAAGCAACAGTGTCAAACGACTGATACAACAGAAGGAATCAGATACATTTGCGGGAATATAGTTCCAAGTGTGTTGGTTACATGTAAAGAACCAGCCAGAAGGCAAAGTGACATGAACAAACATCGAGTTAATAGTCTCTGGATGATTGCAAGTCCAAGTGCTGTTGCTGAGGCCGAGGCAACGATGATGTGACTCCTTGACCGTGGAACAGCCGGTCATGCGAGCACAAGTTGAGTTCGGGCTGACCGCTACTCGGGGAGTGTACAGAGTGGCCGCATCAGCCAGTAGGACTTTCGTGACGTGGGTTCCCCAGTGTGCATATGTTGAGTACGCGGTTTTGTGAAACAGGCCAAATATCCGCTTCACCAACCAGTCACCGTTCCTGATGCGCGCATCTGGGGAGTGACACACTGGGATGAGACAAGTACTAAGATCTGGTGCAAGATGTTAATGTGACTGATCCAATAGGGAACAGTGACCACAACTCAATTATGTTTAACTTGATCATAGACCGCAAGTCACTGATAAAATCTAACACAGAGACCTTAAATTTTCAAAAAGGAAATTTCCCAAAGTTGAGGAAACTAGTAAAAAAGAAGCTGAAAGGGAAAATTGAGAGAGTCCAAACACTCCAAGAGGCATGGAGGCTGTTTACAAAAACAATAACAGAGGCTCAATTGGAATGCATACCCAAAAGGAAAAAGGGCACTGCCAGGTCCAAGAGGACTCCAATGTGGCTTACAGGAGCTGTTTGGGAAGTGATCAAGAGCAAGAAAAGCTCATTTAGAAGATGGAAGGCTTGTCCGAATGAGGACAGCAGGCAGCAACATAAATTCTGGCAGAACAAATGCAAGGCAACAATCAGGAAAGCAAAGCAAGACTTTGAGGAGCGTATAGCTAAAAATACTCAGAGAAATAACAAAGACTTCTTTAAGTACATTAGAAGTAAGAACCCAACTAGGAAGGCCATTGGACCATTAGATGACAATGGAAGGCAAGGGGTTATTAAAGAGGAAACAGAGATTGCAGAGAGACTCAATGAATTCTTTGCTTCAGTATTCACTGAAGAAGACAGAGGCCACATGCCCAAAACAGAGCCTATCTTCGTAGGGAGGGAAACCGAAGAATTAAGCCAGATAGAAATAACCAGGGAGGAGGTCCTTGCATGTCTTGTTAAACTAAACACTAACAAATCACCAGGACCAGATGGCATCCATCCACAAGTTCTCAGGGAACTTAAAGATGAAATTGCTGATCTCCTAGCCAAAATATATAATCTTTCCCTCAAATCAGGCTTTGTGCCTGATGACTGGAAGGTAGCGAATGTAACACCCATTTTCAAAAAAGGATCCAGGGGTGATCCAGGAAATTACCGACCTGTCAGTTTGACATGTGTCCCAGGTAAAGTGATGGAAACCATCCTAAAAGATAGAATTAATAGGCACATAGAAGAGAAGGCACTGCTAAAGGAAAGTTTAGTGTATGGGACCAAAGACAACAGAACAGCCGAAGGGTTGGCTTAACACAGGTTTATTGCATGATGGTCCGGTGGAGCATGAGGTAATAGCGGTGATACATCTCAATATATACAGTAGCCCTATACATTTGAATCTTGTAGCACGGTAGCTCATTGGCTGCTACCGGCGTGGCCTCGCCCAGGCACGCCTCTCTTCCTGCTGCTGAATGCAGATCTTTCTTCTGCTGCTGAATGCAGATCTTTCTCCTGCTGCTGAATGCGGGGAAGGTTTTCCCGCGGCTGTCCGTGATTGAGCAATGTGAACCATGTGAGACTGAACGCTCGCAGCTGCCCTCTATGGGCTGCCTGCTCGCGTTCCTTTACAGCTGAGATACCTTGTATTTGGAGTGGTTACATTCTTGCCTTTACAGTACAATGAACATGCAATCATACATACATAACAGAAAGCCAACATGGCTTTTGCAAGGGCAAATCATGCCTCACTAATCTGTTGGAATTTTTTGAGAGTGTCAACAAGCATGTGGATAAGGGGGATCCAGTTGACATTGTTTATCTGGACTTTCAGAAGGCTTTTGACAAGGTCCCACACCAAAGGCTCTTGAATAAACTTACCAGTCATGGAATAAAGGGACAGGTCTTGTCCTGGATCAGCAACTGGCTAAGGGACAGGAAACAGAGGGTAGCACTAAATGGACACTTCTCCAAGTGGAGGGAAGTAAAGAGTGGGGTCCCCCAAGGTTCAGTACTGGGACCCCTGCTTTTCAACCTCTTCATAAATGATCTAGAATGTTGGAATTCTGCTTCATGTAAAGATATCTTCTTTATTCAGTCAGCCTCATTAGCAGCAGTTTTATCCTCAGATCTTTAAGATAGCAATCAGTCCCATGAAGTCCTGCTTCATTAGGCTTTGAGTAGGGAGAAAACAGAGACACACAAAAACACGCCTGCTCTCTTTGGCTGGTCAAAAGCTACTGAAACCTTTTCTTTATTTAGGCAGAGAGAGCGAGAAACGAATCTTGGGCAAGCATTGTATACCAGAAACGAAACTTAAGCTATATAATCAATCAGAATGTCAGAACCCAAAGAAGGGAGAGATAAGGAGCGTTGTCTCTCAGTGAGCAAAGAGGCCTTGTTTACAAAATGTGTCAGAGACAGGCAAGACAGAATCCAGATGCATTCCTACATGTCCTCCTTTTTTCATTTAAATTTGAGAGAGGGACGGCTAATCATACCCCTGCATGTCATCATATACATCATCACTGTCCACCTGGACATCGTACCCCTCCTGACTCATGGTACTTTGTTCCGGAGGAAGATACCTCATTGAGTACAATTGCCGTCGTGCAAAACTCGATGTCTCCCTTCTACGCAGTGGACATGTATTACACATAGAAATAAGGTTAGGAATACAATTAATGCAAAAACACAAAGATATAAGGCAGATAATAATAATGAACCCATAAAAGAAAACTTGTCTAAGGACAGATAAATCAGGCAACCAAGAAGTCACCCAATCAAAGAGATTAACATCAGTGCGTACATTGTTAGTAATACTCTCCTGTAAATTCTGAAGTTCTTTCTCAATAGTATTATTCAAATCCTGGAATTTTATCCGACATCCCTGGTTCCCGACCAGTTTACAAAATCCTCCGGATTTTGCTAACAGGTAATCTATGGCCAGTCTGTCCTGCATTTGGTCTTGATGAAGCTCAGTGATTTCCATTTGAAGATCCCGTATGACCCTCCCTGTGGCATTGATTGATTTCTCCAGCCTACAGGTGAGTCCCAAAATGGACCTTCTATTCTCCTGGGAAATGACACCTGGGTATGATCCCAAAGTGAGTGCGCCAGTGATAGCACTCCCTATAGCTCTCCCCCAGGAGCTACCATCAGACAGCTGAACATCGATTATCACTTCATCATTGCAACCAGAACCCATCGGGCCGGCAGCAGCTCTCCGGCGCCGTGCATGTGCCTGAGGCGGCATTTGCACTTGTACGGGTAAGGTAAAATAACCCAATGCTGCACATTGATATTGTCCTGGATGGAAATTCGTGGCAACTCCATTAAAAAAGAACCACATGTTGGGATCCTTGATTTGCCATCCATTGCAAATTGAACCACTATCTATAGCAGAATAATCAGGAGTAAACATAGGAAACACATCATATATATCTTCAATAGTAGTGTTAAACAAGGTATAATTAAGCTTATAAGAACTGTTATAACTACCCCATAACCAAAAATAATCATCACAACCCGTATAATTGCCTACATTCCACAAAACCCTTTGTGCTTGAGTCCAGTATTTCCATTTACTATTCCAGACTCCAGAACTATGACAGCAGAAACAAAGTCCTTTAGTGTATTTCTTGAATGTCATGCTTCGCCAACGGGTGTTGTTAAATTGTTCTGGAGGATTAGAGAAGAGTGTAGACCTATCAAGATGTTGCAAATGTCCAATAACCAGCTCTGGTGTGTTGAACAATGCCGGAAGAAAAGCCATTTGCGACACTGCCAGTGGATGCTCATAGTATAACGTTGCATTCTTACCATGAACCTCAAACATATAGTTAGCATGACGAATCCAAAAGTTGGGGTTGCCCCCATGAGGCATTGTTCTTACAGCTGGAAGCACAGTAAGAAAGAAAACAAATGTCAGCAAATTTAGTCTACTGGTGAACCACCATCCTGGAGCTGAGTAACCTTCTTCTCTCTCCATGGGCGGATCGCTCGTGCAGGAACCCTTCCACTCAGGATCCCCTTGTTGCCAATAGATGACCAATGGCTTAAGAAGACACTCCCCTAAGAAACAGGAGCATGCCCTGTTATTACTAGTACCATATAACTAAACATGAAACATGAGTGACATATAACACAAATGCAATATCACAAACCCATTTACATGTGTAGAGTACTGGAAACTCTGCCATGTGCTTCTGAAGGTATGCAGTTTCATAAGACAATACATAACATAAGCAAAGACAGATCTTTCTCCTGCAAAAGAATAAGCAAAACATTTAAGCATAAACAAGACATGAACATTTTTTTTTCTTCCTTACATGAAGGAGGCCTCTATAGCATTCTAGAAAGCAATTCTTACTACCCAATTACATGAGTAAGGCATTAAATTTCTTCTTCTCCCACTGGATGTAAAGTGAAAGAGGCATTCAATAACTTATAATCAACATAGCATGGTAACTCAAATACAGTACAAATCTCATTAGCATGAGCAGGTAGACAATTTCTTAAAAAGGCTGTCAGGTTTTATAATTCTTCTTTAAAGTCCACACAAACTTTTTAGTCCAATTAAAATGTCCAAATTAAAGACCAAACGTTGATTGAAGACAATTTAAACACAAAACACTATTTCTCCAGCACATTTCTTGGCATGGCAAGTTGAAATTAAGCCATAAATTACTTCTCACTGACTTCACAAGACAATCCCACACAACCCCCCTTTTCAGCTTTTCAGGCAGACACACATTCCTTCATGCTCCAGCCACACCCATCTGCAGTAAGGCAGGCCGAGGAGGTATGAAGGCACAAAGACTTCTCCAGAAGTTGCAAGTAATTTTCACACAGAAGAAAATCACAGGGAAGTCCAAGTTGCTTTCCCTGCAAACCTGATGCTTGAAACGTGGGACAGCTCACTCTGGATCTCTTTGTTTGAGGGTTGGGCAGTTCAAAATCAGCAAAAAACTGTATGTCTTCTTCCTCCTTGTATTTTTGCCACAGCCTGCTATCCATACAGGAAATATTCACCCCCCTCTTTCTCTGTATTTCTTTCATCTCCAGCATATGATTCTCAACCTTATGACAACCTGCATCTGTTAGTTTGTACTTGCACCCCTTTTTTGTCTTTGTTTTTGTGCGTTCCTCCTTTGGGCCATCCTTCCATTTCTGCAGGATCTTCCTGCCCAAACGTGAGATATCAAATTTACTACTCAGCTTCTCCTGCTTTTGTGATGAGGGTTGCTTCACGGGGGGGCTGAGATCCCCTAAGCTGCTCTTTGAAACACAGTCCTTGCTTTCTGCCACTCTGCATGCATCAACAACTTCAATCTGTGATGAGTTTCCCATCATTTGTTCCCCATCAGCTGGCACTAGTATTGCAACAGTCTCATTTGCAAGCGGCTCTCTGTTCACTGGATATACATCAACAGGTTCCATATCCAGCACAGCTGTAGTTAACGCAGCAGAGAACAGGTCTTTTGTAGGGCTAAAAGCACTTGATTGTTGCAAGTCAGGACATAATTGCCCATCTCCTTTTCTACCTCCATCCCCATCAGGGGGCTGTTGTTTCTCATATGATGGAGGAGCAGTTGCAATGGCCCCCCTTTTCTCTGAAGGCAAAGGCTGTGGGAGGGGATGGCCATCAAGTCTTTGAGACAATAAAATATTTTTTGGAGTAAGTCTCTGAAGGCAGCCTTCAATTTCCTCCCATGTAAATAATATTGACACAGAAATTCCATTATGCTTCTGCATTTCTCTCCCAATCTGTTTCCACTGTTTTAAGTCCAGACCTTCATATTTAAACCAAGGACAGATTTTTGCTATAACTTTAACCAGTTGCTGTATCTTCTTCTCATCTACCTTTCGCCCATTCTCATGCAAAAGATCTGAGATATCTTTACAAAGTTCCTGCATTTCTGAAGAAAGCAAACACCCCATAATTAAAAATAAAAAAAATTATATTTTTCTCATTCCTTTCTTCACTCACCCTGTGTGGGATCCAATGTAGAATTGGATGAATCTCGAGCTCGATTTATGACCTTTCCTCCGGTCTGACCTTTTGCCTGGTCGTAGGTGAGTGAGACCTTCCCCGGTCGATTATGAGGTGTTAATTGCTGAAGCAGCTTTCAAAGCAGGCTCTCTCATTGTAGTTCAAAGCGTCACACGGAGCGCCACTTGTTGGAATTCTGCTTCATGTAAAGATATCTTCTTTATTCAGTCAGCCTCATTAGCAGCAGTTTTATCCTCAGATCTTTAAGATAGCAATCAGTCCCATGAAGTCCTGCTTCATTAGGCTTTGAGTAGGGAGAAAACAGAGACACACAAAAACACGCCTGCTCTCTTTGGCTGGTCAAAAGCTACTGAAACCTTTTCTTTATTTAGGCAGAGAGAGCGAGAAACGAATCTTGGGCAAGCATTGTATACCAGAAACGAAACTTAAGCTATATAATCAATCAGAATGTCAGAACCCAAAGAAGGGAGAGATAAGGAGCGTTGTCTCTCAGTGAGCAAAGAGGCCTTGTTTACAAAATGTGTCAGAGACAGGCAAGACAGAATCCAGATGCATTCCTACACTAGAAGTAGGAGTAAAAAGCAAGGTAGCCAAATTTGCTGACGACACTAAATTATACAGGGTAGTGAAAACTGTGAGAGATTGTGAGGAGCTCCAGAGGGATCTCTCGACACTGGGGGGGTGGGCAAAACAGTGGCAAATGAGCTTCAACATTAGTAAGTGCAGAGTGATGCATGTTGGGGCAAAGAACCCCAATTACACTTATAAACTGATGGGGTCTGAACTCTCTGCGGCAAACCAGGAAAGGGACCTTGGTGTCCTGGTGGACAACTCAATGAAGGTGTCAACCCAGTATGCCTCAGCAGTGAAAAAAGCAAACTCAATGCTAGGGATCATTAGGAAGGGTATAGAGAATAAGTCAGCAAGTGTCATTTTGCCTCTTTATAAATCTATGGTGAGGCCCCATCTGGAATACTGTGTACAGTTCTGGTCGCCATACCTCCAGAAGGATATTATGGAGCTGGAAAAAGTGCAGAGGAGGACAACCAGAATGATTAGGGGACTGGAACACCTTCCTTACCATCTGAGGCTGCAACGGTTGGGCCTCTTCACTCTTGAACGACGACGTCTAAGAGGTGACCTGATTGAAGTTTATAAAATCATGTACGGTGTGGACAAAGTAGATAAGGAAAAACTGTTTTCCCTATCGCATAACACTAGAACTAGGGGACACTCGATAAAACTTTTGGGTACTAGTTCTCAAACAAATAAGAGAAAGTACTTTTTCACCCAGAGGATTACTGGTCTATGGAACTCCCTGCCAAAAGAAGTGGTGACAGCTGTCAGTCTTGACAGCTTTAAGAAAGGATTAGACAAGTTCATGGAGGACAAGAGTATCAATGGCTATAATTATGGATACTTAAGGACAACCTCCGGGTTGGAGAGATAGGCAGGATATCTCTCAATATCATTTCCAGGGAATCCTAAGCAGGTGAAGGCATCTGCTTGGGAATACCCTGAAGGAAATGGTGAGCCACTGTGTGAGACAGAATGCTGGACTGGATGGGCTGTGGCCTGTTCCAGCAAGGCTGCTCTTATGTTCTTATGTATAAGAAGAGAGGAAGAATCGGTGGTCTGCCTCAGGCAAAAATCGGACTGATTGACTAGGTTTGCCAGTCTTTCCCAAATGTAATGCAGCTGGGCAGAGAGATCTCCACGAGGCATCAACTGTTCTGCTTCCAATGAAGCAGCTTCAACCCCTCCCCCCATAAGCAAGGAAAGGATCAAGATGATGGTCGTCAAGGAATTAAAGGTGATCTGGGACAAAACTGCAACCACAATGTTCTCTGGCGTTGGTTTCACGTTCTCCCGCCGGACGATGTCAGTTGCCTCCTGGCACAGGGACTTGGCCATCCTCCAGGTGATTTTCGGTGCTGGCATCGGACGTCGTCGCCTCCTCCGCTTAGCTTTCCCCATCAGGGTCAATCCCTCCACCTCTGGCAACGGATCCGGGAATGCCTGGGTCCACGCCATTGGACTCGAGATGAGGCTTGACACAACGAGCTGGAATCCAGATGACACCTGAAGGAGACATAATTGCAGCATACCCTCTCCCCCACGTTATGAGTGGCGCCGGGCCCCTCCAAGAAGGATCCGGTGGCACTCGGTAACGCAACAGAGGACGTGGGAGAGCCTTCGTGCGACGGAAGTGCTTCTCCTGTGGAGTGTAATCCGAAAAAACATTGAGGTGGTTGTATGTGAACAATACCTTGTTCAGACAATGCTGTGCCTGACCCTGATTCTTGGCGAGGGCTAGTTCCCCCTTTCTGTTTGTTTGTCAATATAGGACTTGAGTGTCCGATTTACCCGCTCCAAAATCACTTGCCCTTGCGGATTGTACGGAACGCCAAAAGTGTGCTTAATGTCCCAGGTGGCCATAAACATGGCCAGCTGCCTGGAACTATAAGCCGGACCGTTATCGGTCTTCATGTGCCATGGTTTGCCCATGGCTGCGAAGCAGGAGAGGAGATGCTGCTCCATGTGGGAAGCCATTTCTCCCTTCTGAGCTGTAGCCCAAACAAACTGTGAAAATGTGTCTATGCAAACGTGCATGTACTGCCAACTCTCAAACTGTGGAACGTGCATGACATCCATCTGCCACACCTGATTGGCCTCTGTCCCTCGTGGGTTGACCCCCCATGAGGGCCCCCCCACCACTGCACAATGCGGGCAGGAACGGACTATGCCCTGGGCTTGGGAAAGTGGCAGATTGAACTGCTGTGCAAGTGCTTTGGCGTTTTGATAGAAAAAATGCATGACTTTGAATTGGAGTCATGAAGACTCCCAAAACTGACCTTTGCTGAATTTCTTTTGCGGCCGCATCCGCTCTGCTATTGCCTGCGGAAATCGGACCAGGTAAATCCTGGTTGTTTCTAATGTGGGCGATATACAGCGCTTCAGTGCGGTTCCGCAAATGAAATTGGGTCGTGAGGAAAAGACCTAACAAGTTTTTGTCTATCGCGGGAGTGATGTAGGCTCCCGGTACACTGTAAAGCAAATTCCGGACATACTGGCTGTCAGTGATGATATTCAAGCGTTCCTTGGCAAAGGTGCACAAGGCGAGGTTCACTGCTGCCAATTCCGCTCGCTGTGCGGATTTCTGCGGAAGAGTCAGAAGCATGCGCCAAGCATGGCCCTCTTGCCAAGTAAGAACACCATAGGTTCGACCCTCATCAGTGAAAACTGTCCTGGCTCCCTGAAGCAGGACCAGGGACAATAACTCACACAAACTGACTGTCTGCATCTGAAGCGAGACGAGTCTGGGGTCTTTCGGCAAATGGTATGCCAAACATCCTGTGAATCCCTCTAATGCAATTGGAAGTGAGTCACCGAGCTGCATCAGCTGCTGGATCTGATCCTCGGTGAATGGAACGATTTTGGCTAAATCGTGCCCTGACATATCCCTTGCTCTTAGCCTTCCTCGGTAAATCACTGTGGAAACCAGTTCCTGTGGATGTTTCAGGAAGAGGTGTGCGGTAAATACACCCATTCCACAATACTCGCCCCTTGCTCAGAGACTACCCCTAGAGCTCTGGTGAACATGGCTCCAGTTTGGACTATGTACAGGTTAGAACAGGAGCATATGGCCCCTGACTAATCCTGTCCACCCATCTCTGGCTGAGAACTTGGTTGACCTTTTCGAGAGTCAAGCGAGCCTCTCGAGGAATGTGTATCCGGTCTGCTGCTGCTTACCTAGCGTTAGCAGCAAGAAGAGCGGCTTCAAGAGTTCTGTATCTAGCCTGAAATACGGTCTAGCCCAATTGATATTCCCCAGAATCTGTTGCAATTCTACGAGGGTGACTGAATTTTTGAGGTTAATTTGTGGCAAAACAGGTGCCGCGAAAGAACGGAGAAGCCGATGACCCAAGTATGAAAAGGGCTCGGTCCTCTGAACTTTCTCCAGGGCAAAGAGTAACCCTTTTTTCCCCTGAGTGGTCTGGAGGTCTTTAAACATTTCACTGCCGAGTTGCGGCGCTGCGATCAAAATATCATCCATGAAAAGACATACTAAGACTGTGGGGTGAAGGTTTCGAAACTTTTCCAGCGCGTCGCGAATGTAAATTTGGCACAGGTTGGGTGAATTGAGCATCCCCTGTGGCAAAAATTTCCACGTGAAGCGTTGCGTGGGCTCTCTGTGGTTCACGACTGGCACCATAAAAGCGAACCTTTCCCGATCCCATACATCTAAAGGAATGGTGTAAAAACAGTCTTTCAGGTCTACGACCAAGATCTCCCAACCCTCGGGAATCATGTTCGGATTCGGGATGCCGCATTGAAGCGGACCCATTGGCTGAATACACTTATTGATCTCTCTTAGATCGTGAAGGAGTCGCCACTTCCCTGACTTTTTCTTAATGACGAATATGGGCGAATTCCAGGGACTGGTGGACTGTTCTATGTGTCCTGCATCTAACTGCTCTTTAACCAGCTGTTTTAGGGCGACTAATTTTTCCCCTTACCAGACTGGCGTGTTGGTAAGCCATTTGAGCGGTAAAGCCATTACCTGAAATTAAGAGTGGCACGGTACTGCTGCAAGATGTCTCGCCCCCAGAGGTTGACGTGCACATCCAAGATATGCGGCCGAATGACCGCTGTGCCGTCAGCTTCAGGGATCGTGACTTCTACCCAATCCTGGCTTCTAAACGCTTCCTGAACACCGCCTACCCCCCACACATTGGAGACCGGCTCGAGAGCCCACTCGCGTGGCCACTGACTCTGGCTAACCATGCTGACATCAGCTTCCATGACTAATAGCCCATCAAAAGGTTTTTTATTTAAAAATACCTTTATGACTGGCCGCCGCTTCCACTCTATGTTGGTTTCCACTGTCGCTAAGACCTGGTAACCTTGTACTGCTCCTTCTGCGCTCTAGCGGTCTGCCGACCCGGACTCTGAGCTGTCCCTGAGCCTTTCCTGGCTGCCTGCTGGCGAGTGACAAGGAATCATGATCAGTTGTGCTAATGTGTCTCCTTTGTGACTGGTTTGTGGTAGGTGTGTCCAAAGTTGAACCTGGAGTACACCCGAAAAATTGGAGTCAATGACGCCTGGAATCACTAGGATTCCTCGCGTTCCTGCGATACTACGGGGCAAAACTAAACCTATATAGCCCTTAGGCAAGGGTCCCATGTATTGGGAATCGACCAGATAGACTGTGCCTGGCAAGTCACATGTGACTTCTGACTGGCAAGTCAAATCTAGTCCCGTACTGCCCTTAGGTCTGGCCTGCGCCTCCGGAATGCAGGGTGGAATGTGCTGAGAATCTAATCCAGCTGTGGCTCTCCCAGAGCGATTGTGGTCTCTGTTTGGACCGGGGCCAGAGACAAGCCCGCGCTCCGGTTTCCTGAAGTCGGACAATTCCTGGCCCAGTGGAAGCCATTGTTACACCGTGGACATGGGGTGGTCGGAGCCTTGGGACGGTCTGTGTTTTGGCCATGACCCTTCTTGGATCGGCATTCTCTAGCGAAATGACCGTTCTTGCCACAATTGTGACATGCTCCTTTGGTCTTGCCTTTGGATTTCCTACCGCCTTGCATCGCCGCTGCTAACAGACCCATTTTGTAGGAATCTGTACCAACGTTGGCACAAGCCCTGATCATGTCAGTAAGCGTCAGATCGGGATGATTGTCCAGTGACTGCAAGATTTTACGGCAGTCAAGGTTGGCGTTGTCTTTTGCCAGCTTCATCATAAGCTCCTGTTGGGCTTGCTCGTTGTCTATCTGCCTACTGACCGCTTCCTCCAATCTGTTAATAAAGTCCATTTAGGACTCCTGCTTTGCCAGCTGCCGGGACCTTGAGATATGTCCTAAAGGCTGTCTCAGCTGCCAGATGAAGCGTGGCGAGTAGCAAGGTTATCTGCGCATCGATGGGTTCGAACTGACCTGACCCATATAGCTGGTCAGGAAGTACTGCTCCCCCCATCCTGGCAGCCCTTGCCTGTGCTTCGAGTCGATGCTCGCTGTCCCATAGCAAATACTGGCTGGGGTTGAGCATCATTCTCATGACGGCCTTCCAGTCGTATGAAATGAGCATCATTGTCTCGCACACCTGCTGAAGTGTGCCCCTAGTGAAACGACTCTGAAGTCCTGTTTCTGTGATTGCCTTCCGTATTGCCATGAGCAATTTATACGGAACCGGCAAATGGATTGTTTGCTGTTGACCCGTGAGGGCGTCCACCTCTATGCGGACTGGGCATATCTGCCTAAATTCAGCTAGTTTTTCCGCTGACAACTCCCCCTTGCTGGTTTCTTCCTCTACCATGCGCTGGATGGAACTTTTGGCTATCTGGGAACTTTTAACTGTCTGGGAACCGCCAGCATTTCCCAAACCTTGCATTCCTTCAGTGACGTCTGCAGCTGTCACTGAAGGAAAGCTCCCTAAGCTGCCCTGCTTAAGTTGAAGTGACAGATAGAGACCCATCGGAGCTGGTGGCTCGGACTGCGCTGGGGGATTCTCGGTCTCTATCCGGACTGGGTCTACTTCTGGGTCTACTTCCTACACTTGCTCCATGTGCTGATTACCTTAGCTGGGGCTCTTGGTTCTTGCTTAATGCAGGTCCCTATCCTATCCTATCCCAAAGGTGGAGACTTAACATGCCCGTTTCTGGATAAAACAGACAATGTTCCCCCAAGTGTGAGACAGAATGCTGGACTGGATGGGCTGTGGCCTGTTCCAGCAAGGCTGTTCTTATGTTCTTATGTTATGTTCTTATGTTCTAAGTACACCAAAAGATCCACTAACTGGGTGCTGTGAATGCAAGTACGATTTACCCTGGCCAGGGCCTTGAGTTCCATTAAGTGAACTCTCTGGTTAGTGGTCGGACGTTGCCGCTGCGGACAAGTCCCCATATTACCTGCTGGTCCTTTGAAGTTTTCCTCTGCGGGACGAGTCGACGCGTCTGGGTTAGGTAACTGGATTCGGTGCGACGTCCCTCTGGGAAGGACTCGGAACGTGGGCTGCTGCCACAGGCCCTCGGTGGCCTCTGTGATGGCATCAGGGTTCACAGCCAACCCTGAGCGTTCGGAACACGTTTCCGATGCACAAGATGCCTCAGAGCTTTGGAGCGTGCTCTGCCTCTGGAATGCCTCTTAGCATAGCTGTCACTCAGATCTGATGGCTTTCCGACCTGAACGCTGCGCTGTCCTCCGGGAAGACTTGGACGCGGTTCTGGCGTAGAACCAGACCAAGGGTATTGCTACTCATGAGTAGGATCACGTTGGGGTCTCCATATGTTGGATCAGGGCCCAATGTGGGCCGGAGGGTCACGGAGGAGACTGGTCAAGCAAGACACATGAGGCAAGATGGAGCGAAGACCAGCGTTTATTGATCAGAAGGTAAAAGGCTTTATACCTGCCTGGCTTGGCTGCGTGCATAGCCATTACAGAAAAAGCCCTGAGTCTGCACATCATGATTACACAAGTTATTAATTAAGGATGACTTTACTGGGGGAAGTTTCTTATCTAGCTAATTAACTGCCAGGGACATGCATTGTTCATCATTATCGGGAGCAAACAAGGGGCTGAGGTTGACTCTAAGGCTTAGAGCATCTGTGGATGCAAGATTATTCATTACGTGCCTATCGAGTTAACCATCTGGCGATCTTTGGCCCTCTATTGTCCTAGCTGCCTGTTAGGTCAGCAATAGGTGAATCAAACTATATCTAATATTCCGCTCCCCAATTTCTGTCCCCTCGAAACCAACAGCTCGAAGGAGTGTTCTCCCATAACGGTGGTTCTGTCAGGGACAGCTGTGCCAATTGTGTACGCGGAATCCACAGTCTGGGATAGATTGTGTAACTAGAACAGTATCTGGACTTGGAGGATCTACTACAGCATGGAATGCTCTTTGAAATGCCTGCGAAACTGAAAGAGGGCCTTGGAAAAATATTTGAGACAAGGTCAGTGAAGTAAATGGCCACTCCTCTGCTTGTAAATGTTTACAATTGAAACTAATCTGTACATAGATCTCTCTTCATTCCTGTCAAATGCATCACCAGCCTATAACATACAAAGCTAAAATTAGCACATCTAAGAACAAATAGAATTTACAAGGGCTAGATAACATCTGTACATAGATAAATCTTTATTAAAGTCACACTTTTTATTGTAACCCCCCAAAAAGTCACTAACTTCATCAGAGGGATGGATGAGAGTGAGCAGACCACATGGCCCTTCAAAGTCAGGATTTGTGTTTTTTGCATTCTAAAGTCTGTGGGCACAATGGGACCTGTGGTTTCATGGCTTTTGGGGGGAACATCCTATGT
The DNA here is from genome assembly GCA_035047305.1 of Bradypodion pumilum. NCBI lineage: Eukaryota > Metazoa > Chordata > Lepidosauria > Squamata > Chamaeleonidae > Bradypodion > Bradypodion pumilum. The sequence continues at coordinate 458,571,964 of JAWDJD010000002.1, read as the reverse complement.
GAAAATTATACACAATCACGTAGGTATAGTTTTGATTTCTTAGATACACTTTCTTCCCTTTGGGCGTTTCCCAACCTTTGCTTTTTGGGACTTCAATTCCCAGAAGCCTAAGTCAATTCCCAAAAGCACTGATCAACCAATTTAGGCTTTTGGGAATTGAAGCCAAAAAAGCAAAGGTTGGGAAACAGGGCTTTAGATTAACATCGAAAGCTTCCAACATGTCTACTTTGGAAGGTTAAAATAATAAAGGTAGCTGGTGATGTAATTGGTGGTGGTTTTGTCCCCTTTCAGGAATCAGCCTATCATGTGGATTGAGGGGGATTTTTGAAAGACCAGGTAGAGGTTCCTTTGTCTTTCTCTTGGATTTTTCCTCTCTTTCTCTTCCCAGCTGGCAATGCGAGAGAACTGATCCCAGGGCAAAAGGAGGTGAGAAAGGATAGCTTGTTCCTTCTTAGAAGCCATAGGACAAACTAACCACAGCCTACACCACAGTAACTGTAGGCATGGGGAGCATACCTGTCAAGTATCCCATATTGGACGGGATTTCCCGTAATTCAGTGCCGCTTTTTCTACTTTCCCGCCCAGACCCGTCGACATCCCGTAATTTGATGGCGGGGGAAAGTAGTTACTGTGCATCCCCTTCTGTGCATCCCCTTCTGCGCATGCGTAGAAGCCTTCTGCGCACGTCCTGTATTGTTCGGAGCCGCGCTTGACAGGTATGATGGGGTGGATCCCAGTAAGGTTTATATGGATCTTTGAGGATCCATGCCAGGGTTGTATGTTTCTGTGTTGGATCTGGGCTGCGAAGCGGGTTGCGCAAGCTGGATCGGAACCGCGAAGCGGCTGTTGGGTCCCGGAGGAGACTGGTCAAGTAAGACACACGAGGCAATATGGAGCGAAGACCAGTAATTTAATGATGACAAATCATGAGTATTTATCCTGTTCAGGCTGCATGCACAAGCATAGCGATCCATTGTAAATTCAGGCTTCACACATCATGTTTACATGAGTTAATTGGGGAAGTCTACACAGGGGAAGTTCATTAACTAAATTAATTAACTACAGGGGAAATACATTGTTCCATGTTATCAGAGGTAAACAGGCGGCTAACATTGACTCTAGGGCTTAAAGGAATCCGCAGATGCGAGATTACTTATTACATGCCAAGCGAGTTAGTCATTATCTCTCCATTGTCCGAGCTGCCTGTCAGATCAGCTATTGATGAATTAAACTCTATCTAATATTCCGCTCCCCCAATTTCTGTCCCCTCAGGAACCCACAGCGAGGTGATCACCCATTACTGGGGTTCTGTCAGGGACAGTATGCCAATTGTGTGTGTGGATCCCACATTTTTGTGACTCTGCAAAGCCATTTATTAAAGAAGCCATGATCTTTGTGCTGTAGCCTTTGGGCATATATGGGACCTGTGATCTGATTGTGATTTGGTGAGATTTTTTTTCTTCTTTCACATATGTGATTTGATTACCACTCTACCTAAACATGAGATCCCAAAACTCTCCCTTTCTTTATTTCTATTATAAAATCTATCATTAGATTTAGAGATTGGTATGAAATTAATGACCTAACAGTTTAATCCAAGAACTGTTAAGGCGACATCTAAGTATATCGGCAGTTCCTAATAAAATTGGTTTTTGTATAGTTAGGATGTTCAAGTCCAATAAATCCAAAATTTCCAAATATTTAGTAAGCCCTTTAGGTATTGCTCCAAGGGCTTTGATCAACATGAGTTCATTGTTGTTGTTATTAATCAAAATTCAGACCTAGCTCTTCCTTCCATGGTAAAAGGGAGGGAAAGAGAGGAGTAGAGAGAAAAATTGAATCCAGGAAACGGAGAAGAAAGTAAACAAGGAGGCCAGCTAAGTTTGGGGAAAATGAAAACAAGAGGAAGCTGAAGGGCGATTGGACAATTTAGGGGGGGGGGGGCGAGAGACTTGGGGAAGCCCTTCTCTCATGCCCAGGAGGGACATTTCATTCATTTCATTCATTCATTTCATTTATTCGATTTATATCCCACCCTACTTGGCCAGGGCCAACTCAGGGCACCTTACAACAAGTAAATTAAATACAATATAAAAAGAGAAAACAATATAAACACACAAAACACAATAGTATACAATTACAAATCAATACAAAATTAGTAAACCATGCACATAAGCAGAATACAATTAAATCCATACCAATATACCAATACCCATATCAATATACAAAATAAATAAATAGACAATAAAATGCCAAAAGTCCAGGAAAAACAATTCAAAAATACAATAGCATTATACATAATAAATACACCAAAATACTATAAGGTAAAGGTAAAGGTTTTAAACAAAATATCAAAATATCAAATACAATAAAATTATCTTCTTAACCTATAAATCCAAGTGTTCACCGTTGGAACTGGCTATAGGCTGCTATGTGTCGCCCTACTGACCCGCACCCACCCTTCGTGCGCATGGCCGAATTGCCTACGCAGGTCAACGAAGGATTTAAAAATCCGACACGGGGGCCTCAGCCCCACAAACGGCAAGAAAGGGAAAGAACTTCACTTCCCAACATTCCTTGTGCCGCGCCGTGCCAGAGCCAATCACGCTGAGAGGCTCTCGCACGGCGCAGCGTTCCAACACGCGCCGCAGCCAATCAAAAGAAACGCATTTTAAAAAAACCCAGCAAAAACACAAAGCACCAACCCATAACTACAAGCCCCAACGTTCTGCGCGCCCACGCAGAACGCTGAGGAAAACGGCGCCCGGAAAGTTAAAAAGAAAAACAGCTCACAGGCAAGCAAAGACCAGCCGGCTTTCTTTTAATCTCCCGCGGCGCCTGAATCTCCCGAATGGAGTTTCCCCTTTAAAATCAGTGGGAGGGGGTGGCCATCCCCCTCTGCGCTGCCTACCCTAGTGATGGGAGGTTTGTGGGGATAAAAGGAGTATATTGCCCCAACCCATCTGAAAACAAAAGATGAGGCAGAGAGGATCGATCCCCAACCACCCCTCCTTAAAAAAACTCTGTCTTTTCTTCTCTTTAAAAACGGAGTTGTTTTAAGGAGAGGGGGGGGGAATCGATCCTCTCTGCCTGTTCCTCTCTGTCCAGAAGTGAAGGGCCAATATAACCTTTAATCCCAACAAACCTCCCCAAAAAACCTCCCAACACTAGGGTAGGCAGCGGGGAGGGGGATCGCAGCCCCCACCCACTGATATTAAAGGGAAAAAACGATCTACCTTCACGATTCCACAAAAACAAAGCACGACTCCACAAAAACAAAGCACCATAACACACTATAGCTCCCCTGCCCACCACCTAGCCCACCCTTCCTAACCCCCAATGACCATGCCCCCATCCTCACCACGGGCCGCTAGCGTAGATATTCCAACCAGCCCGGCCTGCGAAAAAAACCCCAAACTACCACCACATGGTATTTCAATGGGCCACCCAGCCACCGAGGCCGGCCCACAGAAATACACACACCAAAAACACAAACAACAACAATCCAAAAAAAACAAGGACAAACACAACCCCCCACCCCCCACAAATCACAACAAAAGCACCCTGCGAAAATACCCCCAACCTACATCCCCCCACACCCCACAAAACCCAAAAACACAACACATAAAATAAACGAGCACACACCTTCAACCTCCAGCCTCAGCGAGCAGCACATGTGCAATGAAAAAAGAACAGGAAGAAAACACAGCCCACAACTGAGTTACCATTTCAAAATAGTGCAACAGCACCACCCAGTGGCTACAGCAAAAATAGCACTCAAAAACATTAAATTTTTAAAAAAACTTACACATTTTTTAAAGAAATTCCAATATTTGAAAAAATATATATCAGCCATTCCTCTTTTCAAAATCCGATTTTATTATAACACTTTAAAACACTACCTACGTATAAAAAACCATTATTTAAAAAAAGAAAAAACTCATTTAAATACACATACAAGAAAAATCATCCAACAACCATTTTTCAAATTTTTTAAAAATAACCCCAAAAAAAGCCCGGCAACGCCGGGCAACCCTTGCTAGTACATAATAAAATACCATAATAGAGTAATTACAATTAGACCACAGAACAAAACAAAACACCCTCGCCAGCCCATTGGGTCCAGGGAGCGGAAACCAGGGCCCGACAACCATGAACAGAACCCAAGGCTCCACGTACCTGTCGGAGCCCATGTTCTACGCTCCACAGGGCCCAAATCAATGTCCCTGATAGGAGGAAAGGCAACCCCAGCCCGGGCACAGCTGTGGTGGCAGGTCTTCGGCTATCCGCAACCCGTTGGTATCTTCTTCCCTTCCAGACTGAGCGGGGGAGGCAGCCCCGGGAACAGCTGTGCAGCGAACCGGCAGGCGGAGAAGCAGTCTGGTAGGGGGGCAGTCCTAGCGCTGGCGTTTTAAAGCCACGCCGGCTGCTCCCAGGTGTTTCTTGGCTCCTCTGAGCCCCGACCGGGCTGGGGAGCGAACCGGCAGGCAGAGAAGCAGTCCGGTAGTGGGGCAGTCCCAGCACTGGTGTTTTAAAGCCACACCGGCTGCTCCCAGGTGTTTCTTGGCTCCTCTGAGCCCCGACCGGGCTGGGGACACACAGATCCTGGTGCCCGAGAAGCCAAAAATTAAATCAGATGCAAAACTGATGTTTCTCTGGCGGCTCTTGTTGTTCAGTCGCACAGTCAATTCCGACCCTTTGCGACCCTATGGACCATTTTCCTCCAGGCGCCTCTGTCCTCCACCATTCTCCTCAGCCCACCAAGCTCTGTGCCCATTGAGTCCACAATACCCTCTATCCATCTCATCTTTGGACGCCCCCTTCTTCTCTTGTCCTCCACCTTTCCCAGCATCAAGGCCTTCTCAAGTGAGTCCTCCCTTCTCATTTGATGTCCAAAGTACTTTAGCTTCATCTTTACTATTTGACCTTCTAAGGAGCAGTCAGGGTTGATTTCTTCTAAGATTGACCTATTTGTTCTCCTCGTTGTCCAGGGTACTCTCAAAACTCTCCTCCAACACCCCATTTCAAAAGCGTTCAGCTTTCAGCATTCCTAATTGTCCAGTTCTCGCACCCATACATTACCACCGGTGTGGTATCCGCGAGCACAATTGGCACTAACTGTCCCTGACAGAGGTTACACCGGTCGAGGAAGGCTCCTGGTCACTGGCCTCTGCGGGAGCAGAAATTGGGGAGCGGATTAATAGTCATAAGATTGATTCACCCATATCTGACCTGGCAGGCAGTTCGGCAGGAGGAAGTTGAATATCTAACTCAAGTTAGGAATTAGGTAATTCCACACTTGCAGATTAGCCCAAGCCCGAGTGCAAATAGTGGCCATGTTTACCCTTGTGCAAGTCATGAACAATGGATTTCCCCTGTCAGTATTTGCCTTAGTTAATTAACTTCCCCAAGAGAGATTCCCAATTAACCCAGGTAAACAGGTGATATGATTTTCTGTCAGATGACGATTCTATCACACGCTGCCTTGAATTCCTATATATGATGATGATTTCCCCTCAATAAACTACTGGTCTTCGCTCCATCTTGTCTCGTGTCGTTCCTTGACCAGTCTCCTCCGGGACCCTAAGGGCCGCTTCACGGCCCCAATCCAACATCTGGTGACCCGCGACATGATTCTACTCGTGAGTAAGCGATCTACACGGTCCGGTTCGATGCTAGAACCGTGTCCGATTCATCCCGGAGGACAGCGCGGCAGCTCTGGTCGGAAAGCCATCCGGCCGGGGTGACAGCTACGCGGCGAGGCACTCCAGAGAGGCATCCTACGGCTTGCATCGCGGAAACGCGTTCCGCTCAGGGGCAGGCTGTGAAACCCTGATTCCAGCGCAGAGGCCACAGAGGGCCCGTGGTAGGAGACTACGCTCCGAGTTCCATCCCAGAGATTCGTCACGCTGAGACCTATTGCCTAAAAGGACGCGTCGAAATCGTCCCGAGAAGAAGCCCTTCGAAGGAGCCAGCAGGTAATATGGGGACTTGTCCTCAGCGGCAATGTCCATCCGCTAACCAGAGAATTCATATAATGGAATTCAAGGCCCTGGCCAGGGTATATCAAATACGCCTTCACAGCGGGAAGTTAGCGGAACTCTTAGCGTACCTGGAGGCCAATTGTCCGCTTTATCCAAAAGCGGGCGTGCTTGACCTCACACCTTGGGATCGGATAGGAGCCTGCATTCGGCAAGCACCAAAAACTCCAGACAGCATAATAGGCACATGGAGCAAATGTAGGAAGCTCTTAGCAGAGGACGAACCAGTCCGGATAGAGACCCAGGAACCCCCAGCGCAGGCAGAGCCATCAGCCCCAACGGCTCTCTATCCGTCACTCCTGCTCAAGCAGGGTAGCGTAGGGAGCTTTCCCTCGGTGACAGCTGCAGACGTCACCGACGGAATGTGTGAGATGGTTAGCGCTGGCGCTTCACTGACAGTTTCGAGTTCCCTAGCTACCAAGAGCGCGGTTCAGCGCATGGCTGAGGCAGAAATCAGCAAGGGGGAATTGCCAGCAGAAGATCTAGCTGAGCTTAGGCAGCTATGCCCAGTTCGCATAGAGGTAGATGCCCTCACCGGCCAGCAACAAGCAGTCCACTCGCCAGTTCTGTATAAGCTGCTCATGGCCATACGGAAAGCCATTACAGAGACAGGACTCCAGAGCCGATTCACTAGGGGCACGCTTCAGCAAGTGTGCGAAACCATGATGCTCATTCCATACGACTGGAAAGCCGTCATGCGAATGATGCTCAACCCCAGCCAGTATCTGCTGTGGGACAGCGAGTATCGTCTCGAAGCATCCGCCAGGATGGGCGGAGCGGTAATTCCTGACCAGCTATATGGTTCAGGTCCGTTTGAATCCGTTGATGCGCAAGTCGCCCTGCCGCTCGCCACTCTCCACATCGCGGCAGAGACAGCCTTCAAGGCTTACCTCAAAGTCCCGGCAGCTGGCAAAGCAGCCAAAAATTACACAGTGGTCAAGCAGGGATCCCAGGAGTCCTACATGGACTTTATCAATCGATTAGAAGAAGCGATCAGTAGACAGATCGATAATGAGCAAGCCCAACAAGAGCTCATGATGAAATTGGCCAAAGACAACGCCAACCTCGACTGCCGTAAGATCTTGCAGTCCCTGGGCAATCGTCCCGACTTGACACTCACAGATATGATTAGGGCATGCACCGACGTTGGCACAGACTCCTACAAAATGGGTCTGTTGGCAGCGGCGGTGCAAGGAGGCAGGAGACCCCGGACCAAAGGAGCATGCCACAATTGTGGCAAGATCGGCCACTTCGCTAAGGAATGCCGATCCAGAGGCGGCGGCCAGCGCACCGGCCGTCCCAAGGCTCCAACCACCCCGTGTCCAAAGTGCAACAAGGGCCTCCACTGGGCCAGGAACTGTCCGAATTCGGGAAACTGGAACGCGGGCACGTCTCTGGCCCCGGTCCAAACAGAGGCTTCCCTTGCTCTGGGCGAGCCAGAGCTGGATTAGATTCCAATCACATTCCAGACATTGCGAAGGCGCAGGCCAGCCCCAAGGGTAGTACAGGGCTAGAATTGACTTGCCAGGCAGACGTCACATGCAACTTGCCAGGCACAGTCTATCTGGTGGAGTCCCAGTACATGGGACCCCTGCCCATAGGCTTCATAGGCTTAGTTTTGCCTCGTAGTGTTGCAGGAGCACGCGGAATTCTTGTAATTCTGGGAGTCATTGACTCCAATTTTTCAGGCGTTCTCCAAGTTCAACTCTGGATGCACCTACCCCAGACCATTCACAAGGGAGACACGCTAGCGCAACTGATTATGGTTCCTTGTAACTTGCCAGCGGATAGCCAGGGAAGGCTCAGGGACCGCTCAGAGCCCGGGTCGGCAGACCGCTCGAGCGCAAGTGAGGCAGTGCAAGGATACCAGGTCTTAGCGACAGTGGAGACCAACATAGAATGGAAACAGCGGCCAGTTATTGGGGTATTTTTGAATAAAAAATCATTCTCAGGGTTGCTGGATACCGGAGCTGACATCAGCGTCATCAGCCGAAGTCAGTGGCCGAAGGAATGGGCTATTGAGCCGGTCTCCGATGTGTGGGGGGTAGGCGGCATCCAAGAAGTGTTTAGAAGCCGGGAGTGGGTGGAAGTCATGATCCCTAAGGCTGACGGCACAGCGGTCATTCGGCCGCACATTCTGGATGTGCACATCAACCTTTGGGGGGCGAGACATTTTGCAGCAATACCGTGCCACTCTTACCTTCGGGTAATGGCTCTGCCACTTAAATGGCTTACCAACACGCCAGTATGGGTAGAGCAATGGCCGGTAGTGGGGGAGAAATTGGTCGCCCTAAAGCAACTGGTTCAGGAACAGCTAGACGCAGGACATATAGAACCGTCCACCAGTCATTGGAATTTGCCCATTTTTGTCATCAAGAGAAAGTCGGGGAAGTGGTGACTCCTCCACGATCTCAGAGAGGTCAATAAATGTATTCAGCCAATGGGTCCGTTTCAATGCGGCATTCCGAATCCAAATATGATCCCCGAGGGTTGGGAGATCCTGGTCGTAGACCTTAAGGATTGTTTTTATACCATTCCCCTAGATCCGAGGGATCGGGAAAGGTTCGCCTTTACGGTGCCGGTTGTGAACCACAGCGAGCCCACGCAGCGTTACGCGTGGAAGTATTTGCCACAGGGGATGCTCAATTCGCCCACCCTGTGCCAAATTTATGTTCACAACGCACTGGCAAAGTTTCGAAACCTTCACCCCACAGTCTTAGTATGTCACTTCATGGACGACATCTTGGTCGCAGCGCCGCAACTCGGCAGCGAAATGTTTAAAGACCTCCAGGCCAGCCTGGGGGAGAAAGGGTTACTCATTGCCCCAGAGAAAGTGCAGAGAACCGAGCCGTTCTCATACTTGGGTCATCGGCTTCTCCGTTCTTTCGCAGCACCAGTTTTGCCCCAGATCAACTTAAAAGACTCAGTCACCTTGGTAGAATTGCAGCAGGTTTTAGGTAACATTAATTGGGCCAGACTGTACTTCAGATTGGATACGGATCTTCTAAAGCCGCTCTTCTCGCTGCTAACATTAGGTAAGCAGCCGGCAGACCGGATCCAAATTCCTCGAGAGGCACGCTTGGCCCTCGAGAAGGTCTACCAAATTCTCAGCCAAAAATGGGTGGACAGGATTACTCAGGGGCCATATGCCCCGATCCTGAACTTGTACATCGTTCGGGCTGGATCCATGTTCACCGGAGCCCTAGGAGTGGACTCTGAGAGAGGAGCGAGTATCGTGGAATGGGTGTATTTACCGAACACCTCTTCTCAAAACATCGTTCCCCCCCAAGAATTGGTCTCCGCGGTGGTTTACCGCGGAAGGCTGAGAGCTAGGGACATTTCAGGGCACGACTTAGCCAAAATCGTGATCCCATTCACCAAAGAGCAAGTTCAGCAGCTGATGCAGCTCGGTGACTCGCTTCCAATTGCCTTGGAGGGATGCTTGGCATACCACTTGCCAAAGGACCCCAGACTCGTCTCGCTTCAAACGCAGACAGTCAGCTTGTACGAATTAATGTCGCTGGTTCCACTTCAGGGGGCCAGAACAGTCTTCACTGATGGGGGTCGCACATATGGTGTCTTAACTTGGCAGGAGGGCCAGGCTTGGCGCACGCTTCTAACTCTTCCACAGAAGTCCGCGCAGCGGGCAGAGTTGGCAGCGGTGAACCTTGCTTTGCGCACCTTCGCCAAAGAACGCCTCAACATTATTACTGACAGTCAGTACGTTAGGAATTTGCTTCACAGTCTACCGGGAGCATACATCACTCCCGCGATAGACAAAAATTTGTTGAGTTTGTTCCTCACAGCTCAATTTCACTTGCGGAACCGCACAGAAGCGCTCTATATTGCCCACATCCGAAGTCACCAGGACCTACCTGGTCCGATTTCCACGGGCAATAGCAGAGCGGATGCAGCCGCAAGGGAAATTCAGCAATGGTCAGTGTTAGGTGTTTTCACCACTCCAATTCAGAGTCATGCATTCTTCCATCAGAATGCCAAAGCGCTCGCCAGACAGTTTAACCTGCCACTCTCTCAAGCCCAAGGCATAGTTCGCTCTTGTCAGCATTGTGCAGGGGCGCCGGGGGGGGCCCTCGTGGGGGGTCAACCCACGAGGGACAGAGGCTAACCAGGTGTGGCAAATGGATGTCACACATGTCCCGCAATTTGGCAGATGGCAGTACATGCACGTTTGCATTGATACTTTTTCACAATTCGTTTGGGCAACGGCACAAAAGGGGGAGACAGCTTCCAACGTGAAGCAGCATCTCCTTGCCTGTTTCGTGGCGATGGGCAAACCTCGGCACGTGAAAACCGATAACGCCCCGGCCTACAGCTCTAGGCAGCTGGCCGACTTCATGGCCACCTGGGATATCAAGCATACCTTTGGCGTTCCATACAATCCGCAGGGGCAAGCGATTGTGGAACGAGTCAATCGGACGCTCAAGTCCTATATTGACAAACAAACAGAAAGGGGGGAGCCACCAGCCCTCCCCAAGTCTCAGGGTCAGGCACAGCATTGTCTGAACAAGGTATTGTTCACGTACAATCACCTTAATGTTTTTTCGGATTGCACGCCGCAGGAGAAACACTTCCGCCGCTCAGAAGCTCTCCCGCGGCCGCTGGTTCGTTACCGAGTGCCACCGGATCCTTCCTGGAGGGGCCCGGCGCCACTCGTAACCTGGGGAAGAGGGTATGCTGCAGTTATGTCTCCTACAGGTGTCATCTGAATTCCAGCCCGGTGCGTCAAGCCTCACTTGGAGCCACATGGCGTGAACCCAGACCGACCCGAGTCCGATCACGGAGATGGAGGACCTCACCCTGACCAAGGGGACCCGGCGGAAGAAGCGGCGACAGCAGACAGAGCCGAAGGTCACCTGGAGGATGGTCAAGACCCTTTGCCGTGAGGCCGAGGACTAGGAACCAACGCCGGAGACCATCGTGTCTGCAGTCTTTGCCCTGATTACCGCCAACACCATGGCAGTCACCATCATCCTGACCCTCTCCCTACTTGCGGGTGGAGGCGTTCAGGCAGCTTCACTGAAGGCCAGCGATCTGATGCCAGGCGGAGACCTCTCTGCCTGGATGCACTACAACCTATGGGAAAGGTTGGCGAGCCTCGTCAACCAGTCCGATTTTTGCCTGAAGCAGAACGCCAGTTCTGCCTCAATCTTGAGCACCTGCCTCATCCCGGTGTGCCACACTCCCGACGCGCACACCAGGAACGGCGACTGGCTGGTGAAGCGGATTTTCGGTCCGTTTCTCCCAACGAGTTTCTCACCATACGCCCGCTGGGGGATGCAGTTAACCATGACCCTGCCGGCTGATGCAGCCACTCTCCACACCCCTCGAGTGGCAGTCAGCCTGAACTCTACTTGTGCTCGAATGACCGGCTGCTCCGCGGTCGGCCGGACTCAGCGTCGCTGCCTTGACACTGGCAGCAGCAACTGGACTTGTGATAACTCAGAGACACTTGGTTCAATGTACGCTCATGTTACCCTGCCTTCAGGTTGGTTCTTCACATGCAATCAGTACACTTGGAATTACATTCCCGCTAATGTATCAGATTCCATATGTTGTATCAGTCGCTTGACATTGTTACTCCCCACTAGGGATATGATTGTTCCAAGCACAAATGTTTCCTCGCCCATACGGCGCACTCGCACCACCCAGTTAGACAGCTCATGTGATAGCAACATTAGGGTTCTGAGTCAAGCCGAGTACGTCTCGTTGGCAGTCAGCATCCTTGGCGTGCCAGGCTTAGCCGTCGGCAACGCTCGGAGAATTGGTCAATTGGCTTGCGGGCTAGCAAAAGCCATTAACCACACCTCCTCGGCGATAGCGCTGCTCAACCAGGAGCAGGCAGAGCTTCGCCATGCCATACTAGACAATCGAGTAGCTATCGATTACCTTTTGTTGTTACATCATTTGGGCTGCGAGTCTGTCCACGACATGTGTTGCTTTAATCTCACAGACAACACACGCAAAATACAGAGCCAGCTCACGGACCTCCACACCCTAGTCAAGAACATCAAGGAGGATGCTTCGTGGGGGTGGTGGGATTCGTTGTGGTCATGGTTCCCATGGGGTTGGCTTCAGACGACACTCAAGGTGATTGTGGGGGTGGTAATACTGGGCACAACAGTGTGTTGTTTCGTGCAATGCATTCCCTCACTGCTATCAAGATGTCCCCCATGGAGGGAACCCCGAAACATCATCCCCCCACACCAGCTGATGCCCCTCCTGCGCAGGGTCGTCTGTCAGGTCCAAAAATAACAAGAAAAGGGGGAGTGTGGTATCCGCGAGCACAATTGGCACTAACTGTCCCTGACAGAGGTTACACCGGTCGAGGAAGGCTCCTGATCACTGGCCTCTGCGGGAGCAGAAATTGGGGAGCGGATTAATAGTCATAAGATTGATTCACCCATATCTGACCTGGCAGGCAGTTCGGCAGGAGGAAGTTGAATATCTAACTCAAGTTAGGAATTAGATAATTCCACACTTGCAGATTAGCCCAAGCCCGAGTGCAAATAGTGGCTATGTTTACCCTTGTGCAAGCCATGAACAATGGATTTCCCGTCAGTATTTGCCTTAGTTAATTAACTTCCCCAAGAGAGATTCCCAATTAACCCAGGTAAACAGGTGATATGATTTTGTCAGATGACGATTCTATCACACGCTGCCTTGAATTCCTATATATGATGATGATTTCCCCTCAATAAACTACTGGTCTTCGCTCCATCTTGTCTCGTGTCGTTCCTTGACCAGTCTCCTCCGGGACCCTAAGGGCCGCTTCACGGCCCCAATCCAACACACTGGGAATACCATTGCTTTGACTATTCTTATTTTTGTTTGCAATGTGATGTCTCTGCTTTTCACTATGTTCCCCAGGTTTCTCATAGCTTGTCTCCCCATAATCAGTCGTCTTTTTATTTCATGGCTGCAATCCCCATCTGCAGTGATCTTAGATCCTAAGAAAGTAAAATCTGTCACTGCTGCTACTTCTTCCCCATCTATTTCCCAAGAACTGATTGGGCCTGTTGTAGAGAATTGCAGAAGTTCACATGGCATTGCAACTAAGGGTTAAATGCACTGAGTTAGGATTCCTAGAAAGGAAGGCAAACTGAAGAAAAGGAAGTGTGTCCACCCCCCATAGGAAGTGTTTGTCATTCAAATAATTCCTCCTGTCCGTTCTTTTTCTTCCTCCGGAGTGAGGCTTGGGACACTCCTAAAGGGTTCCTGGCTGTGCGGCTTCTTGTCCCTTTTCTCAGGATTTTGGGAGCATTTGGTCCCGGTTTGCGCCTGCTGGGAGGGAAGGAGGCTCCGTCCCAGCAGGGCTGCATGAGAGGGTGGGTTTGAGGTGTGGGGTAATCGCGGGGGTGGGAGAAATTAGGCGGGAGGGGGAGGGAGCCCCACCCCCAAGTCCAGCCAAGCAGAGGGGAACCCTAAATCGTGGGCAGGGGAGGCAGATGGAAATGGAGATCTCTGGAAGGAGACTGGGATGGCGCAGGAGATTTTGAGGGCTGAAGGACCAAAAGCACAGCCTCCTACACGCATTCTTCGCGCAAAAAAGTCCCATGTGTGTATTGCAACACGTGGAATGTGTCAGGACTCTCTCGCTCTCTTGGAGGGCAAAGGGTTTGTTTTGGGACCTTCAACGTAGGGTGAGGCACACATCTAGCTCTGTAACCCGAAAAGGGGGGTGGGGAATGAGGAAAGGAAGATGCATGCAGTGGTTAAACAGGGGCAGTGGTTAAACTGCTGTACTGCAGCCAGGAGGTTATGAGTTTGATCCTGATGGGATGCAAGATTGACTCAGCCTTTCATCCTTCCGAGATCAGTAAAATGAGTACTCAGCATGTTGGGGGCAAAATTCTAATTGTGATACGCCCAGAGAGTATACTAAGCCAGGGATTCACAACCTCTGGCCTGTGGTCCTAATTGGGCCCGTGTATATCATTAATCTGGCCCGCAGTGAGAACCTGGGAATCACTAGACACACCCCGCACCCACCACTGGAAACCGCAATATGTCACTGCAGCAGCGCTGGCCATAGTGCCTATTTTGGTGCTTTTTCCACACCCTCCGTCGCTTCTCCCTGCAGCAGCAGGCTGTAGGGGGCATGATCGCTTTGTTTTGGGGGCTTTTCTGATGTCCCTCTGTGGCGCTACCCCATGGAAAGCGCGCTGCTCTGGAACTTCCTGGCGTCACACTGGTGACACAGCCGCTAGTGACCTCCTATGTCACCAGCGTGACACTGCCTGCATCACAAGTGCTGACAGGAGAAGCATCCCACTCATCAGCTGGGAATAGCCCCATCTTGCCTCTTTGGGGAACTAAAAGACTCTCTGGACTTCATTTTGCTCCCTCTCCTGACCTCAAGTGGGTTTTTTTAAATATGCCCTCAAGAAGAAGGTACATGCATAGGGATATTTGGGTGAACAACAGATTGCAATGGTTAAAAGCAATTCATTTGTGGAGGGAAGATGTTAGCTCTTCCAACTCTCTGATGGTCTCAGTTACACTAGTCTGTTGCTTTCAGGTGAAGAAGAATGTCTTCATGTCTGTTTCAAAATCTCTGCCTTTTGATTCACTTGCCTTTTCTTTGGAGATGTGTCTTGTTTGGTTGCTATTGTGTTGAATTTCTTCATCTTCTCCGTGCTAACATGAGGATCTCTTGGCTTTGCAGAACTTCAGTAGAGTGGTGTGTTGAGGCTGTATTTAACCCAAAGGAGGAGACTTTGTTGAATACATTGTTGGATATAGAATAAAAAATGACACACCAACACACATCTGGCCCTAGAGCAAGAAGTGGCGCTGATGTTATCAAAGCCGATTGTGGGGACAAACGTAGTACTGTATAGACCACTGGAACCGTTTGTCAATAGTTTATTGTAGAAATCTTCTCACAGTAACACAAAAAATCCAAAACCCTTTCAATATAGGATTTTTCAAAAGTTTTCTTCAGGGATCTAAATGATAATTTGATACAATTACTAATCATCATATAAAGTACAACATATCTATATACATATATACATGATCTTGGATCAAGGAAATATACATACCTATAGTGATGAATCAATTTATAAAGTTTTAAAGTATTCTACTGCGTCCTAGACCTCCCTTGTGATTCTTTTGGTGTCGACGGACGTTATTCAATCTAACTCTAAGATCAATTTTAAAGAGAACTTTGTGCACAGCTGATCAATCATAGAAAGCAAGTGTAATCAATCTCTTGATTTAGTCCATGTGGGTGCAATGTATTAAAACGGTGGATAAAGAAGCTCTCCCTCTGTCTTAAAGCAATCTCCATGTTAATGTGACAATAAGGTTGCTGCTTAATGCATTCCAAAACCACAAATTTAAAATCTTGATCATTATGGTTTGCTTCAATAAAATGGTTGACTAATGGGGCAGACAGATTTTGTTTCCGAATTTTAGATCTGTGTTCCCCCACCCTAGTTTTGATTTTCCGGGAAGTTACCCCCACATAACCCAATCCACAAGGACAGGTTAGTAGGTAGATACAACCCGAACTGTTGCGATTCGAGTATTGATTTAGATGTAAAATATAGTTGCTGCTGTGGATCGAGACCACTCTAGTTTGCCAAGCTAAAGAACAATGCGTACATTGGCCACATTTGGAATGACCTGTTATTAATGGTTGCTTAGGTGAGGAACGAACTGTATGGTCGGTTCTACTTACTATCTGCTGTATAGATTTTGATTTCCTCAAGCCTATCCGAGGTGGGGAGGAGCAACCTGGTATATGGTTGACAATGTGCCAATGTATATTGATAATGCTCTGAATTTGATTAGACAAAGGGGAAAAAACAAAAGAACAATGGAGTCTATTCTCTGGTATCCTAACATTGTTGTGAAGCAATCTGTCCCTTGGAATAGCCCTAGCTCTCATTAAGTTGTCTTTGATAATCTTATCAGGATAACCTTTCTGTTGTAAAAAGGAGGTGATGCTGTTACTAGCTTGTTCAAAATCATACTCCAAAGTTGAGTTCCTTTTTGCTCTTAGAAATAATCCATAGGGCAAATTATATTTCAAGTGATATGGATGGAATGATTTGAAATCCAAATATGCATTTCTATCCGTCTTTTTCCTATATAACTTGACCCTCACTTGCCGCTCTGTAGAGATGTAAGTATTAACATCTAAAAAAGGAATTGAGACTGCCCCAAAGTTGTGTGTAAATTTGAGGTTCATATTGAGAGTGTTAACCCAATCCACAAATAAAGGTGCCACATCCAAATCATTAACAATAAAGAAAAGATCATCTAAAAAACGTTTGTAAAAAATAATATTCCGAAAAAATGGGTTATTTTCCTCTTTAAGGAGAAATTCTTCCTCAAACTTGATCATATACAGGTTGGCCAGAGAGGGCGCTACTGAGCTCCCCATGGCCACTTCTTTGATCTGTAAATAAATTGTTTTACCATATCTGAAAAAATTATGGTCTAAAACTAAATCTAGAAGTCCCAATAAAAAATGTGTAGGGGGGTGCAGCTCATTGCGTGTTTCCAAAACCTCCTATACTATTTCTTTGATATTGTCCAAAGGCACGTTGGTATAAAGTGCCTGGACGTCCATAGTAATAAAGCCCCCACCCCTGGGTACCTGCACACCCTCTATTTGTGTGATAAAGTCCGTTGTGTTTTTGATGTATGAGGCAGTGTTCATAGTAAAAGGATTAAGATAGAAATCCAAAAAACGTGATGTGGATTCCAGAGCGGATCCGATCGAGGAGACAATAGGTCTTCCTGGCGTAATGCCATCATCAGGACGGTCTTTGTGAATTTTGGGGAGTAGGTGGAACACAGGCATTTTTGGATTATCATTGTACAAAAAGTTCTGAGTAGATTCCGATATGTAACCCATAGCTACCCCTTCAAATAATCCCTAAGGAGATTTACAGTTCTATTTGTGGGATCATGGTCTAATATTTTGTAAAATTCCCTGTTAGATAGCTGCTTTTGGGCTTCCCTTTCATATTCACTAATATCCATAATCACAATGCCCCCTCCCTTATCTGCTTTCTTGATAATAATATCAGAATCCATTGCTAGCTGTTCTAATAGCTTCATATCATTAAGGGATATTAGTCAACCATTTTATTGAAGCAAACCATAATGATCCAAGATTTTAAATTTGTGGTTTTGGAATGCATTAAGCAGCAACCTTATTGTCACATTAACATGGAGATTGCTTTAAGACAGAGGGAGAGCTTCTTTATCCACCGTTTTAATACATTGCACCCACATGGACTAAATCAAGAGATTGATTACACTTGCTTTCTATGATTGGTCAGCTGTGCGCAAAGTTCTCTTTAAAATTGATCTTAGAGTTAGATTGAATAACGTCCGTCAACACCAAAAGAATCACAAGGAAGGTCTAGGACGCGGTAGAATACTTTAAAACTTTATAAATTGATTCATCACTATAGGTATGTATATTTCCTTGATCCAAGATCATGTATATATGTATATAGATATGTTGTACTTTATATGATGATTAGTAATTGTATCAAATTATCATTTAGATCCCTGAAGAAAACTTTTGAAAAATGCTATATCGAAAGGGTTTTGGATTTTTTGTGTTACTTTGAGCTGATGTTATCAAGGCAGGAAACCTTGGACCACGTCGGGAAAGGACACTGTCAAAAGTCCTAAGTGAGAAGATGCTCAGTGCAGATACGCACCACCAACACTTCAGGAACTTCTCCTACCAGGACGCCCAGGGTTCTCGACAGGTTTGCTCTCAGCTCCACCAGCTTTGCTGTGAGTGGCTGAAGCCAGAGCAACACACAAAGGTTCAAATCCTGGACCAGGTGATCCTGGAGCAGTTCCTGACCATCCTTCCAAAGGAGGTGTCAAACTGGGTGAGAGCATGTGGAGCAGAAACCAGTTCCCAGGCGGTGGCCCTGGCAGAAGGTGTCTTTTTGTATCAGAGGCAGATAGGAGACCAAAAGGAGGAAGATCAAGAGGTGAGAGCAATTCATGCCAAGGGCATCCCTCAGTCCCTACTGCTCTTTTGCTTGTCAGGTTAAGTTTGCCTTGTTGGAATTTGCTCTGTGCATACTCATGGTCCTTAAAAGCAAGATGTAGGGTCTGCGTGCATCCTGTTTTGAAACTGACCCACCATCCATGACCACTATGACACCTTCTTCCTCTAAAAACAAGGTGGGTCCTCCCTGTATGCCTAGTGTTCTAAGGAAGCTGCAGGTCCTTCTGCCACTGCCACTTGACAGTACCATACCTGTCAAGTATCCCAGATTGGCCGGGATTTCCCATATTTTTGCCCTCCTTCCCGACGCCATCCTGTATTTTTGGCGGCCGGGGAAAGTTGCTACTGCGAATGTGCAGGGTTCTGCGCATGCACAGAAGCCTTCTGCACAGAAGGGTTTCACGCAGAAGGAGTTGTTCCTGCACATGCGCACCTGGGCTGGAGCAGTTCCCAGATTTTCCGGAGCCACGCTTGACAGGTATGCACAGTACCCAGACTAGCACTCTGCCAGATAGAGTCACATGGAATTATCCTTTTTGTGGGGTTTAATGGGAGAACTGTCAAACCTTAAGGTTGTCCATGGCTAATCAAAAGGCTCAAGAAAACGAGAGAAATCCTACAAACGTTACTAATGTTTTTTCTTGGATTATGACCCATGTCTGTCTTTTCTATCTTCTTATTCCATATCATGGATCCTCAGATGAGAAATCTCAACATAGAGGCTCAGTCTGATTTCCCCGTGGCAGACAAACCTCAGTTCGACACCAGAGTTTCCAGCAACAGGAGATCCATGAGGACAACGAGGGAGGTGCCATCTTGATAGGTAAGGAGTACTGCAAGAAGAGTCTGTGTGCTTTTTCTCAGAGTATGGGGACACTATTCTTTATTTATTTCTATATTTCAAACATGTGTTTTGATTTTAAGTGTTTAAATAGCAATAAGTTCCTCCATTTCTGTCCATGAGGCCAAATGCAAAGAGATTTATTTTCACCCATTTGAAACCGAGAACCTGTAAAAAGTAAATTCTGGATTTGATACTTAACATTGCATGCTTGAATAAACACATGTTTACTGGTACATGTACATTGGTACCTCGAGTTATGAACATCTTGAGTAACATAACATTTGTGATATGAAAGAATACCCATTGAAAATGACGCCTCGACTTGTTTTTTTTGCCATACAAACTTTTTTTTTGGCACAGTGGTCACAATTGCGTCATTTTTCTGCTGCTTTGGCAGCTTCTGCCACTTCCCATGGTGGTGGGAGGATATGTTTCTGGATTTTCTTTCCCTTTTTTTTTTTTTTGCATTTTTGGTGCATTTCTGCTGCTAAAACACGGAGTTTTTGGCACTTTCGGGTGGCGGGGGCTTACACTTGATTGTCTGGATGTGTTCAGCACATTACCAGAGCTGGCCACTAGAGGCCTCTGTTGGAAGTGTTGAAAATGCATTGAAAACCACCTTCCGGACTCCGGAGGTCAGAATAAAGTGGAAAAAATACCACTGTGTTTGGTAAATATATGTTTACTGTTATATTTATATATCACATTTTTGTATAAAATACTAATGGTTGTCTTCCTAATAACTTTATCCTCATTTCATCTATCCTGAGAAGTAGATCAGGCTGAAAAACACAGTGAATGGCTCAACATCATCCACTCAGTATCATAATTCACCAGGAGCCGGATTGGAATCATCTGAATCCTTGCTCCAAACACTAATCTAGTGGGTCCAAAGCATTTTGGCATTGTCACATTTCTTTCATTCTTGGGAAATTCCTATGGTTAGCCATGCCTTCTTTACCATCATTCAGCAGTTTCTCCCGCCAAAAAAAATCTAGTTTGAAATTCAATTTTTAGTTTTATTTGTATATTGCCCGTTTGCTAAAAGAACTGCTACTCTGAATGGTTGATATCCAGAAATAATATGATGTATCAACTTATAAAATATAAAACCCCTATCATTCATTCCATTCATTTTGTAGAATGTGGAGTCAAACAACTAACTCACTCCTCCAAAGTGGAAGAAATATAAGTGGGTTACAGTACATGTTTCTCCATGGGACTTCTCCAGACTCCTTTCAATGAGTGGAATAAATAGAAATAATATCTGACATGCAGTAGTAATTCTAAAATTTAGTAACCATCACCTCCCCCTATGTTGCCAGGGCGATTGGATACATTCCAAGATGTTCACAGATACCTGAAACCAAGGAAAACAGCGAACCACATACTTAAAGACAAATACCTAAATTATAGAAGATGGGGCTTATAATGTTAACAAATGCTTTCATAATTTCACACGTGTTAACAAAATGGCTGCCACAACACACAATCTCTTCCTCCAAAACATAATGTTACAGTCAGTGGCCTCTTTTGGCCAGCTCTGGTACTGCACCATAGAAATACTGTATTGTATTTGCCAGCGTATAAGACGCACCAGAGTATAAGATGCACCCTGTTATTACCAAAATAGCCCACTATATACAGTACAAGATTCACTCCATTTCCCCAGTGTATTTTAAGGGGGGAGGGGAGTGGGTCTTATATGCCAGCAAATATGGTATACAATATATGTAGTGAAGGGTGTTTTATTTTAATTTGAATGTTTTCAGACACAAAAACCTGAAAATGAGAAATGGGACCTACAGATTATGGGACAACCTGTATTGTTAATTGTTGGAAAAGTTTATTTACTTCAAAAAAACATCTTTTTCATTCATTGTGTGAATGAAAAAGGGTAATGTACCTCATGGAATTTAATTCACACACGCTTTCCTGAAGGAACCAGAAACTATTCCTGGGACATGAACTCTCTTGTGTTCAAGGATTTAATTTTTAGCTGGACTTTTTAGGATTATGATCGTAATCTGGGACAAACTCATGAATCTAATATTTCTTCAATTTGGTCTCTCTAATAGGAGCCAAAAAGATTGCTTCCTATGTTCCTTGTTTTGGAAGAGAACTAGATCAGGTATGGGCTAAATCAGGGTGCCCAAACTTTTTGCGCCAGAAGTGGGCGTGTTTGCAAATGTGCATCCGAAACCACTCCCAGAAGTGTCACGGGCCCATTTGCCTATTCACTTCTGGGAGTGGCGCGGACACATTTGCGCATATGCAGGGGCATCTGGAACCACTTCTAGGAGTGGTTCTTGACACATGTGCATTGGCGGATGTGGTGCCTGTCCACTTCCGGGAGCGGTATGGGCGCTGTGTGATAAAAGGAATGGTGTTGGGGACCGGATCCGGCCCATGGGCCATAGTTTGGGCACTCCCTTTGCTAAATGGTTGAAAGACATCTTGTGTACTTCAATCCCTGATTACACAACCACTTTAGTATAAATGAGGCAGCCGTTCTGTGGCAAGGTAAAGGTTGTCATTGCTTGAAACCCAGCCGTATCCAACTCTAGGATCCATCTGTTTATAGCCAAAGAGCCAGCACTGTCAGCATTTGTAGATGTTTTGTGGACATGTGGCAGGTATGACTAGACACCAGAGTGCACAGAACACTGATTACTTTCCTACCAAAGTGGCCCCTATTTATATACAGATTATCTAGACCCCTTTCAATCAGGATTCAGGCCCGGGTATGGTACGGAGACGGCATTGGTCGCACTGATGGATGATCTCTGGCGAGAGCGGGACGGGGGTTATCCATCCGTCCTTGCTCTTCTTGACCTCTCAGCAGCCTTCGATGCCGTCGACCAGGAGCAGTCTTGCTGTACAATCTGGGATCAGTTTGATCCTGTTGTCCCTGATGAAGTGGACAGGCTCCTTGCAGCTGTGCGTGCCACTACATGTCCTTTGGACCCCTGTCCCACCTGGTTGGTGAAAGCCTCCAAGGTGGTGACAGGTGGCTGGGTCGGGGCGATAATAAATGCATCATTATGGGAGGGGGTGTTTCCTGCACCGCTAAAACATGCTTTGGTGCGCCCCCTCCTGAAGAAGATATCCCTTGACCCAGCTGTCCTTAACAACTACAGGCCAGTTTCCAACCTTCCCTTTCTGGGTAAGGTATTGGAGAAGGCGGTGGCACGCCAGCTGCAGAGTGTCCTGGAGGAAGCGGATTATCTAGACGCCTTTCAGTCAGGATTCAGGCCCGGGTATGGTACGGAGACGGAATTGGTTCCACTGATGGATGATCTCTGGCGGGAGCAGGACGGAGGTTATCCATCCGTCCTTGCTCTTCTTGACCTCTCAGTGGCCTTCGATACCGTTGACCACGGTATCCTTCTGGAACGGCTCAAAGGACTGGGGATCCAGGGCACTGTGTTGTCCTGGTTTTCCTCTTTTCTGGAGGGCGGTACCCAGTCGGTGTGGTTAGAGAGTGAGAGGTCAAGCCCTAGGCTCCTCAAGTATGAGGTGCCTCAGGGTTCAGTGCTCTCTCCTCTCCTATTTAACATCTACATGAAGCCACTGGGTGAGATCATTTGTTCCCACGGGGTGCGGTACTATCAGTACGCGGATGACACTCAGTTGTACATCTTGGCCCGTGGGGACCCCAGTGATGCCGTTGAAATCCTATCCGGATGCCTGGAGGCCATTGGGGTCTAGATGGGGGCAAATGGGCTTCGGCTGAATCCCAGCAAGACAGAGTGGCTATGGATAAGGGGACTTGTGTTATCCGGGGAGCTACCATATTTGGTACTGGATGGGGCTGTTTTGCCCCAGACAGACCCGGTGCGCAACCTGAGGGTCCTTCTGAACTCGCGGCTGCTGCTAGAAGAACAGGTAGCGGCTGTGGCCAGGAGGGCTTTTGCCCAACTTCGGGTGATTCGCCAGTTGCGCACGCTCCTGGACCGGGGCTCCTTATGGTCACCCATGCTCTGGTCACTTCCCGACTAGATTATTGTAATGCGCTCTACATGGGGCTGCCCTTGATGACCATTCGGAGGCTGCAGCTGGTCCAGAATGCGGCAGCCCGGGTGGTGATGGGATGTGGGCGATATGCCCATGCCTCACCGCTACTTCGGGAGCTGCACTGGTTACCAGTTTGTCTCCGGGTGCAATTCAAGGTGCTGGTTTTGACATTTAAAGCCCTATATGGCAGTGGGCCAGGATACCTTAGAGACCGCATCGTCCCAAGAGTGTCTGCCCGTCCAACCAGAGCGGACCGGAGGGGCTCTCTAATGGTGCCATCAGTTAGGGGTGCACATCTGTCCAGCACCCGAAGGAGGGCCTTCTCTGTGTCCGCACCAACTCTGGAACCTCCTGCCAACAGATCTAAGACTTCAAAGAGAATTGCTGCCTTTCAGGAAAGGATTGAAGACCTGGCTGGCAGGGCAGGTGTGGGGCCCGAATGGGAACACGGTCCCCGCCTGCTGGCTTATGTAAAGAATTAGAACTCTCTCTTCTTTTTATAGTGGGTGGGATGGGTGGGTGGGATATGGGTCTTTTAAAGTGGGTGGGATGTGGGTCTTTTAAAGTGTTTTTATGTGTTTTTAAAACTTGTTGTAATGCCGCCCTGAGTCGGGTTCTGCCTGAGTGGGCGGCATATATAAATATGACTATTAAATTAAATTAAATTAAATTAAATACAGTGGTACCACATAGAACAAAATTAATGTGTTCCATGGGACCTTTCGTTCTACAAAATTTTTGTAGTACGAAGTGCATTTCCCCATAGGAATGCATTAAAAACCCAAACTTTTGTTCCAGACCTAAAAAAAATAGGGAGGGGGTATCCCCAAATCCATAGCGCACATTAAAATGTTTAAAAACATCTACCTACCTTGCCACCCAAATGCGGAATGCTGAAACAAGAAGGCGACAGCAGCAGAATAACACTTTTTTCAGCTGTATTTGCAGCCTTGATGGCGGTGGTGGGATAGGGGAGGATTTTTGCTTTTTTTGTCAGGCCGAAAAAGTGCCAATTTTATCACTTCCAGTTTCTCAGAGGCACTTCCGGTTTTGGTTTTTGGACCTCCAAGGCCTCCCTTGGTTGGTTAGGAGAACATTTTTGCACCACTTTAAAAAAAATGGCACATTTTTTACATCACGGAACTCCGTTTTCGGCAAATGTTTGCGCCAAAAAGGCGCCTTAAAAATGGCACAAAAATGCTTTCCAAATGCGCCCCCCCCCATCCAAGGGAAGCATTGGAGGACCAAAAACAAAAACCAGAAGTGCCTTGGAGAATCCTTGGAGAATTCTCCCCGCCCCCTCCACCAGCGGGGAAGGTAAAAGGAGCCCCGTCGGGCTCAAAGACGCCTCGCCGCCATGAGCTGCGCCTCCCCGCCCCCTCCACCGGCGGGGAAAGTAAAAGGAGCTCGTGGGCCCGAGGACGCCACCCAGACTAGTCCCATGGGCACGGTCAGCCATGGGAGTTGGGAGCCCAACTGTGGCTCGTCCCGGAGAGACTGGCTCTAACTGTGGGGTGAGTGGTGTGGCTTCCCCGGTCCGGCACTGGCCGCAGGGAAGTAGAAATTCCTGGGCTTGCAATGCTGCGGGTATATGAACTCCCGCCACCACCACCTCTTTTTGAGCTCCTTCCTCGGTCCAACATTGGCCGCGGGGAAGTCGGAGCACCTGGGCTGCACTGTAATTGATATTATGATGTTGAACTGTATTGGAATTTTTGTGATATGCTGAATTGTATTTAATTTTGTATTGTGTTTCTGTATGATGTTCGGCTATTTATTGATATGCTCTTGCTATTTATGTTGACTCTGTAAACTGCTTTGAGTCGCTTTCGAGCGAAAAAAGCGGTATAGAAATGCTACTATAAATAAATCTGCATGTGATGAAATCGGCACTTTTTCAGGCCGAAAAGAATGTGAAAATCCTCCCCTAACCCACTGCCACCATCCTGGCTGCAAATGCAGCTGAAAAAAGTGCACAATTCCTCTGCCACAAATGTAAGCATTGGGAACAAACTTTCGCTGAACAAAAAAAAAAAAGGGATTACGAAGCACAATATTTCCTTTCATGTAAGCATTGGGAACAAACTTTCGCTGAACAAAAAAAAAAAAAGGGATTACGAAGCACAATATTTCCTTTCATAGTATGATTTTTTCGTTGTAAGAACCCTTTGTTGTACGGGGTTTTACTGTACAGTACTTGCAATTTCTTACTTCTGAACTGTTAGGTTTTCCCCCCGATCTGGCCCACGGGCAATAGTTTGGGCACCCTTGCCGTAACGAGATGTCCATCCAGACAAAGTAGATGGAGCAAGTAGACCAAAGGGACTTGTAGTAGTAGTCCTTGAGTAAACTTATCTTCCAATAAAATGTCTCAGGGCATGTATTTTTTATCACAGTGTGTACCAGGGTATTCTGTTGCATATTATATTGAGTATTTTGTATTGGGTGTATTTATTTTTGCATATTGCATACTGTATATTATCTGATTATTATTGTACTTTAGTTGTGTGGGACTGCTTTGTTGTGAACCGCTTCGAGTTACCTTCGGGCTGAGGGAAGCGGTATACAAATAAAGTTGTTGTTGTTGTTATTATTAATAATAACTAGCAAAGGTTACCTGGCATTGCCGGGCTGTTTTAAATGGTGTTGGAAGGTTTTTGTTTTATGTTTATTTAAATGAGGTTAGTATGTTTTTTTTAAAAAAAATGTTTTTTTATACGCACGTAGTGTTTTAAACTGTGATTTTTTTTAAAAAAAGAGGAAAGGTTGATATATATTTTTCAATTATTGTATTTTAAAAAATAATGTGTCACTATGTGATTTTTTGTTAATAGGTGTACCTTGGATAACAATTTTTAAAAATGTGTAAGTATATGTTTTTTTTTATTCAATGTTTTTGACTGTGTTTAGATGTTTTTTTTAGTGAGAACTTATTTATGTATTTTTGAATTATTATTATTTTTAGATATTTTTGATTGTTTTTAAACCTTATTTCCTTCTTTTTTTAATCTTTGAGTTTAATTTGAATATATTGAGTGTTATTTCTCCTGTGGCCACTGGGTGGTGCTGTTGCATAATTTTTTAATTTTTTCTCTACTGGGCTGCGTATTCTTCCGGTAAATAGTGTCCTTTTGTCATTCCAGTTCCAGTTGTCGATGAGGGCGGACGTCTCCTGGTAAGGTCTCTGTTTCTTTTTGTTAGGGGGGTTTGTTTTGGGGTTTTTTTTGGGGGGGTTGTGTTTGTCCTTGTTTATTTTTGGATGTTTTTGTTTTTCCTTTTTATGTTTATTATTGTTGTTTTTGATTTTTGTTGAATGTTCTTGTTTGTGTTGTCGGTGTGGGTATTTCCGTGGGCCGGCCTCGGCGGCTGGCCCATTGAAATACCATGTGGGGGTGGGGTGGGGGTATTTTCGCGGGCCAGTGTCGATGGCTGGCCCATGGAAATACCATTGCCGCTTCATGCGGGGTTGGGGTTGGGGTATTTTCGTGGGCTGGCTGCGTTGGAATATCCACGCCGCCAGCCCGTGGGAATCCCCACGTTGTGTTTGTTGGTTGTTTTGTTTTGGGGGGGTTTCGTGGCTTGGCCTTGGTGGCTGGACTGCAAAAATCCCCATGCCACTTTTTTTTTTGGGGGGGGGGGGTTCGCGTGCCGGCCTCACTGGCCGGAACGTGGAAATCCCCATGGCGATGTAGGCGACATTTGGGGTTTGGCTTTTTTACCGGCGACTTGGTTTCGCCGGCCCCGGCATGTCTTCTGCGGGGTAGCGTGGAGGAGAGGGAGACCCTCTCTTCCCTGTTGCTCTGTGCAAGAAGGCCGGCGGGTCTTTTCGTCGCTTTGAGGCGCTGCACCGGAGTTGTGTTTTTAAATTTTACTTTTCGCGCGCTGGGTTCCTCAGTGTTCTCATGGCGCGCAGGACTCTGGAGATTGTAGTTATGGGTTTGTGGTTTGTGCTTGTGGTACGTTTTTTCCCTGCAGCTCGATGTTAATTAGCCGTCGGGCGTTTCTCAACGTTCTTTGTGGTTGCGCCTCTCCGCCTGATTGGCTGTTGCGCGGCGCGGTGCAAAGAACGTTGGGAAATGAAGTTGTTTCCTTTTTTCGCGTTTGTGGGGCTGTTGCCCCACTGCCGCTTTTCTCAGTCCTTCGTTGACCTGCGGACCCAGTCCTCCCGTGTGCCCGAAGGGTGAGTGCAGGCAAGTAGTGCCAGGCGTAGGAACCTATAGCAAGTTCCAACGGTTAACCCTTGGTTTTATAGGTTGATAATAATAATAATAATAATAATAATAATAATAATAATAATAATAATAATAATAATAATAATAATAATAATAATAATAATAATAATAATAATAATAATAATAATAATAATAATAATAATAATAATAATAATAATAATAATAGATAAAGCCTGCAGTATAAGATCCAGCTTTTTCTTATTAACTGTTCTTTAAGATTTTGAAGGTTATCTTTGAGAAACCTATGAAAAATCCCTGCTTTCATTTTCATTTAGGGTCGAGTGGACTTTGAGGATGTGTCCGTGTTCTTTACCCAGGAGGAGTGAGTACTGCTGGATCCTGACCAGAGGGCCCTGCACAAGGAAGTCATGGAGGACAACTGGCAAATGGTATCCTCTCCCGGTAAGGCCCACTCCCCCCCCCCATCTGATCCTATTCTCTGTTGTTCCTACTGCAATAATGACTAGTAACAATAACAGCAATGATAATTCTTCACCATCAGAGTGGTGTCCCTAATCACAGGAAATATTGTAGGATGGACGCTCAATACCAGACTGGACAAACTGTTGATTTAGTAAGCAGAGATTAGGTGTGTCAGATCAGTTGGAAAATGGAATAGGCTAGGCCAGTGCTGACGAATCTTGATCATCGGATGTGTTGACTTGGGCTTCTGGGAATTGAAGTCTAGGAACAGCTGGAGTGCCAAGGTTGGACTCCACTGGCCTAGGCTGTTAGATCCTGTGCCCGAGAGTTTCAAGATCAGGAGTTCTCAACCTTATTAAGCCCGGGGCCGGGTCACGCTCCCTTAGACAGCTTCAGGGGTTGGGTGGTCATTTTGCCCTTCTACCACCATATGGAACTAACAGGCAGTGGGGGGGGGGCACATCTGGCCCACAGGCTGCAGGTTGAGAATCCCTGTTCTAGATCTACTGGAGTACAAATCATGCAATTCTTAGCCAGGAAACAGAAAGTAGGGTTCGTGTAAGTCAGGGGCCTGACAGCTGGGTGGATCTGTCATGTGGTTCCTCCTGGCAATGGTGCATGAATTCAGTGGGCATTTTTGGGCATTTTTGCTGCCTTCGCTGCTTCCCATGGCAGTAGGAGTGAAGGCAGCACATTTTCACCACATTTATTATTTTTTCAGCTGCGTTTTTTCAGCTGTGTTTTTGCAGTGTTTCAGCGCTTTTTTTGCACAATTTCTGCACTTCCAGCAGTGGTAGGGCACTTCATGCAACAGCAGCAATCCGGCCTGTGGCCTGGATGAATTGGCACCATGGGCCATATCCAGCCCCAGGGCACCTCTGGTGTAAGTGTCGAAAGTGCCAGAATGTGGAAGGTCATTTGAAGGAACAAATAACAAAACAAGTGGGTTGTCACAAATGTCATTTCTACTTTGGGACACTATGAAGGCAGTTGTAAGGAGTATAAAAGAATCAAAGATGCAGAAAAGATTGATTGAGGGGGAAAGAAACAGTTTTTGACTCGACTATGCGACTGAACAACAACGACAAGAAGGACAATATGTGTTGACTAATGAAAAAAAGATTTAAATAAAATATTAGTTTTTAAAAAGGAGCTACAGGATAAAGACATAGGGAAAAGTACAGAGAAATCTAAAATGAGAATATTTTCAATTTAGTAATAAAATTATAAAATGTTAGCAAGAGCAGTCATAGAAAATAAGGGTGTACATGGGAATGAGTAATCTATACCTATAAAATGGTGTGTTAACCGTTGGAATGTGACAAAGGATGTTGCACCAGGCCCCACTAGCCCATAATGGGCCTCCATTCACTCGCCCGAACCCGGTTCGCAGGTAACTGTCGGGTTGAAATTTTCGACCCAGGGGCAGGAGCCCCCCAGTCGCAAACAAAAAAAGGGAACTTCAGTTCCCAACGTTCCTGGCACCACGCCAGAGCCAATCAGGCTGA
The DNA here is from genome assembly GCA_035047305.1 of Bradypodion pumilum. Classification (NCBI taxonomy): domain Eukaryota; kingdom Metazoa; phylum Chordata; class Lepidosauria; order Squamata; family Chamaeleonidae; genus Bradypodion; species Bradypodion pumilum. The sequence continues at coordinate 458,542,883 of JAWDJD010000002.1, read as the reverse complement.
GCGGTGCGGCAAAAGGAACGTTCGGAAACGCGCCGCGGCCAATCAAAAAAAAGCCGCAAGGGAAAAACCGCTGCAGTAAGCAAACACGCGCAGCCAAAACTACAAGCCCCAGCGTCCTGCGCGCCATTAGCGCGCAGAACGCTAAGATGGCCAGCGCGTGAAAAATAAAAGTTAAAAAAAGCCCGCCGCTGCTGCCATTCTTCCCCACAGGCCAGCCAGCATGGCCCGTGGGGGAAAAAAAGAAACCCCCCTGCCGCCACTGCCCTTCCTTCCCACGGGCCAGCCAGCATGGCATGTGGGAAAGAAAGCCTCCCCGCCATTGCCCTTCCTTCCCACGGACCAGCCAGCATGGCCCGTGGGAAAGAAAGCCTCCCTGCCATTGCCCTTCCTTCCCATGGGCCAGCCAGCATGGCCCACAGGAAAGAAAGCCACCCCCCCTGAAAAAACAAAAAACAAAAACATTCAAAAACAAGAAAAAACACACAGACACCCCCCCCCCCAAAAAAAATTTCCCAACCCCCCACCCCACCCCAAAAAACCCCCCAGAGAACTTACCAAAAGATGTCTTCCATCTATGAGGACCGGAACTCAAATGAGAAAAGAAAGAGAAAACTTACCGGAAGCGACACCCAGAGGACAGAAGAGAACAATTGTAGAGAGGCAACAATTGTAGAGAGGCAGAAAAGCTCACCACCCCCACCCAGAGGCCAAAAGAGAAAAAACATTCAAAAATATTAAAACTAATATGATTAATTCCAAAATTAATCAAATCTTAACCTATAAATCCAAGGGTTAACCGTTGGAACTGGCTATAGGTTGCTATGCCTCGCCCTACTTGCCTGCACTCACCCTTCGTGCACACGGCCGATCTGGGTACGCAGGTCAACGAAGGATTGAAAAAACCGGCAGTGGGGCAACAGCCCCACAAACGCGAAGAAAGGGAAACAACTTCACTTCCCAACATTCCTTGCTCCGCGCCGCGCCAGAGCCAATCAGGCTGAGAGGCTCTCGCATGGGGCAGCGTTCGGAAACGCGCCGCAGCCAATCAAAATAAAACCATTTTAAAAAAACGCAGCACAAACAGAAAGCACCAACCCATTACTATAAGCCCCAGCGTCCTGCGCGCCATGAGCACGCAGAACGCTGAGGAAAACGGCGCCCGAAAAATTAAAAAGAAAAACAACTCACCGCGTCACAGCCAAACACACACCAGCCGGCTTTCTATCCCTCACCCACGGCGCCTGAAGGACCCGACTGGAGTTTCCCCTTTAATATCAGTGGGTGGGGGTTGCGATCCCCCTCTCCGCTGGCTACCCTAGGGTTGGGAGGTTTGTGGGAACAAAAGGGGAATGTTTCCCAAACCCTTCTGGACTCAGGACACCAGGGAGAGGGGATCGATTCCCACCCCCCTCCTTAAAAAAACTCCGTCTTTTCTACTCTTTAAAAACGGAGTTGTTTTAAGGAGGGGGGGGAGGGAATCGATCCACTGTGCCTGGTCTACTGGGTCCAGAAGAGTTGGGGGGACATTCCTCTTTTGTCCCCACAAACCTCCCAACCCCAGGGGAGCAAGCGGAGAGGGGGGTCGCAAGCCCCACCCACTGATATTAAAGGGGAAACCCCGATCTACTTTCACAACTACACACAAAAAAACCACCATAAAACAATAAAGCCCTCCTCCCCACCACCTAACCCACCCTTACTAACCCCCAACGACCATGCCCCCCTCCCCACCACCTAGCCCACCCTTCCTAGCCCCCAACGACCATGCCCCCCTCCCCACCACCTAACCCTCCCTTCCTAACCCCCAACGACCATGCCCCCCTCCCCACCACCTAGCCCACCCTTCCTAACCCCCAACGACCATGCCCCCCTCCACACCACCTAGCCCACCCTTCCTAACCCCCAACGACCATGCCCCACTCCCCACCACCTAACCCACCCTTCCTAACCCCCAACGACCATGCCCCACTCCACACCACCTAGCCCACCCTTCCTAACCCCCAATGACCATGCCCCCTCCCCACCACCTAACCCACCCTTCCTAACCCCCAACGACCATGCCTCCCTCCCCACCACCTAACCCACCCTTACTAACCCCCAACGACCATGCCCCCCTCCCCATCACCTAGCCCACCCTTCCTAACCCCCAACGACCATGCCCCCCTCCCCACCACCTAGACCACCCTTCCAAACCCCCAATGACCACGTACCTTCCCCACCACCTAACCCACCCTTCCTAACCCCCAACGACCATGCCCCCCTCCCCACCACCTAACCCACCCTTACTAACCCCCAACGACCATGCCCCCCTCCCCATCACCTAGCCCACCCTTCCTAACCCCCAACGACCATGCCCCCCTCCCCACCACCTAGACCACCCTTCCAAACCCCCAATGACCACGTACCTTCCCCACCACCAAATAAATAATTTTTAAAAAATTACTAAAAACACTCAAACACAGCCAAAAATACACAAAAACAAAAACACCAAAAACAATACGAAGTAAACAAAGACACAATCAAAAACAAAACAAACAGACAAAAAATACAAACTCCAACCCCCTCTCCCCCCCCCCCGCCCACACACACACACAAAAGAAAGAAAACAAGCAAACTTACCAAAACAGGTGCTACCTCCACCAGGACTGGAAAAGAAATGAATACAGAAAGACCCTACTTACCAGAAGAAGCTCCACCCAGAGGCCAGGAGAGAAACAAAAGTCAAAATACAATAACCCTTACCAGCACCACCTGCTGGCCACAATAGTAAAAACAATTCAAAAACACACAACAGCCCCAAACAAAACACAAACTCACAATTTTACACAAAAGGTCACACCAAAAAAAACAAGTAAAAAAAATAACACTAAACACACTTTCACACAAATCACAAATATATGTCAATAAAATACAATAGAAACTTTAAAAAAATCCTGTGCTGAGTTATTATATCATACTTTCTTCTTTTATTAATCCTCAAAAAAAACCAAAAAAGCAGATCACAGTTAATAACAGCCAAGCCAAACAAATTTAACATAAATAAACATTTAAAAAATTAAAATTACAGACTAAGCAATTTTTTTTTAAAAAAACAACACAATTTAACCTTCCAACACAATGTAACACTATTGCAAAAAAAAAAAAAATTGGCTCATTTTTAATTAAAAAACATGGGGGGGAAAGCCCGGCAACGCCGGGCAACCCTTGCTAGTAGACTATATTCCAAGAATCTAAGGGAGTTAAGCCAGGTCAAGAATCTATTGCTTTTTGGAATTTGGGGATAAATTACTAATAGACAATGGGGTGTTGATAATGATGGATAATGAAGCATGGGCGCAGGGGTGGAGGGCTTTAAACAAGAAAATGGGCCTTCTCCATGCCCACACCAGCCCTATGGAACCTCCTGCTGGCAGAACTACGAGTGCAGATGGAGTTCCTGCCCTTTAGAAAAGGTCTTAAAACCTGGCTGACAGGGCAGGTGTGGGGCCCTGAAGGTCATGTGGCCCCTGCCTGCTGGCTCCTGCCCTAAGATACACCCTCTCCCTTCTTTTTTGGGGGTGGGTGGGGTTTTTAATTAGAGAGAGTTTTTTATTTGAATTTTGAATTTTAATTTATTCTTATATACCGCCTTCCTCGTTTTGTGGACAACCCAAAGCGGTTCACAATATTCAAAAATATACAGAAATACAGTAAAAAGTACAAGGCAAGAATACGTTTTCATATACAAAATGCAAAATTACAAAGCAATAAATCATAATCCAACAGTAATAAAAAAATGCAATAAGTACAAAAACATACTGAAAAGGCCCCGGATTATTCCCAAGCCCTCCCGGCACGCACAGCCAGGAGGGCAGAGTCAGTAAGGTCGGCAAAGCGAACACAGCTGAGGGAAAGTCCAGCAAGAGTCCTCGTCTCCCTCAAGGCCAAGGAGTGACCGAGGGAGGAAAGTCTAATGATGGCTCCAGTAGCGCCGTCTGCGCCGTACAGCTGTCTCCCATCTCCCTCAAGAACCGGGGAATGGACGAGGGAAAGAGTCCAAAGTGGGCTGCAGAACTGTGCAGTGAAACAGGGCTCTCCTGCCCGTGGCCCCTGGCAGGGGAGGACGGCTCTTGGAGCCCTCTCAAGCCCCAGCTGTGGCTCATCCCAACGGCTGGTTGCCGAGCGAATGGGGCTGCTTCCCTCGGCGATGGTGGCGGCGGCGACGGGGCAGGGGAGGGCGGCTCTCGTAGCTCTCTCGAGCCCCAGCTGTGGCTCATCCCCCCGGCCGGTTGCCAGGCGAACAGGGCTGCTTTCCTTGGTGGCAGCGGCAGTGGCCAGGCAGGGGAGGGCGGCTCTTGTAGCCCTCTTGAGCCCCAGCTGTGGCTCATCCCACCGGCTGGTTGCCAGGCGAATGGGGCTGCTTCCCTGAGTCGGGCTTGGTTGAGTGGCTGGCAAATAAATTTTAAAATTAAAATTAAAAAAATCATTGCTGTGAATGTAGGTTGCCATTTATTTTAGAGCAGTCTCAAGACAAACTGTGTAAGGTTGGGAGCCATACTGGACTCCCCTGCCCTGTCTGGTTGTTGAGCACCACTTTCAACCTTATTGCAAAAACATTCCTGCAATGGCCAAGCAGAAAAGAACCATAAAACCAAAATAAGATTTAAAGGCTTCAATGTCACTTTTAAAAGAATCTGGGAAATAAAAAGGCCTTTGTCTGTACCCTAAAAGAGAGTAACGTAAGTTCCAGGGTCTCATGAAGGAAAGTAAAAATATGTAGTGTCTCCAGATTGTTTTAATACATCTTTAGATGGGATGGCATAATTAAGGTGTGGAGGGACGGACGGAGAGGAAATCCATTTTATGCACTTAAAATAACTTATTTCCTTCATGCATCAGATCCACTTTCTTTAGAAAAGCTTGTCTTTTTCTTCTAATTTACTTCTTCAGTTCAGTCTTTTTTGTATTCATCCTTCTTCCCAGCAGATGAATGGAGGGAGAAAAATGTGTTTTCGAAATGTGGAAAGAGTTTTATGGGCAAGTTTATGCTTGGCAGAAAAGCAGAAGAAAAAAGCGGTACCCAAAAGAAGCCCTGCAAATGCATCCTGTGTGAAGAACATTTTGCCACGAAGTCAGCACTGACATTTCACAAAAGGATACACACTGGAAAGAATCGTTTTCCATGTGAAGTATCTCGGACACATTTGAATGGCACTTTGCACTTTGTGGACCATCAGATACCTGTAGTCCCTACACAAAGGAAAGTATACACATGCCAGGAGTGTGGGAAATTCTTTTGTCAACGTTCACAGCTTTTGAGTCATAAGAGAGTCCACACAGAAACAGTACAAATGCCAGGAGTGTGGGAAATGTTGTGCCCAAAATTCATGGCTTGTGGAGCATAAGAGAATCCACACAGGAGAGAGACCATATAAATGCCAAGAATGTGGGAATTGTTTTACTCAGAATTCACATCTTGTGGGTCATCAGAAAATCCATTCAGGAGAGAAACTTTACAAATGCCAGGAATGTGGAAAGTGTTTTACCCAAAGATCAGTACTTCTGCAATATAAGAGACTCCACACAGGAGGAAAATCGTATAAATGCCAGTAGTGTGGGCAATGTTTTGCCCACAGTACAGACTAGAAATAGGGTTGAACGGATAATGTACTGAGAAAAAGAAAACTCCGTTCGTGGCCAGAAGGCAAAAATGTAATAAGGTATATTTGATGTAACAATCTGAACAAAATAAGTCCAAGACAACAGTCTATATTACTATACTGTATTTGTTTGCAATGCTATTCCACAATGAGAATATATTTCCATACAGTTCACCACTGAGAATATATTTTCAAAGCTTTTCCGGTAATCAATAAGCTTTTCTGGTTGTTACCCCTTTCTTCAGGGAAATCTATTAAATACAGTATTAGAATATCTCTCATGCTGGAAATTGGACAAAGTGACTGTGCAAAGCATGGAAAAAACGTGCAATGATAGATTAAAAACATACACGAATAAGATAGATAATTACATAATTACATTATAAGATAATACATCAAAGGATAATATCTGCATTTTAGGGTACATGTAAAAAACGACTCTATTATACACTGGTTAGGATTTATAGCTATAACAGGTGTTACATGATTATTTAATAAATAGCAAAAATTTTTTAGCAAAAGTGTTGAGAATAAATATTGTAAAATTAACTATATATTCAAGCAAGAAATGACTTGTAATTATTATTAGAATAATCCTACCTCAGTATAAATTGGTAAAATATGCCAAGTGATAGAATCTTGCGTCCTAGCCTCAATGCAGAGTCTGCCAAGTATAGCTGGTTCCTAAGTATAAATAGAGTGCCTTTAATTACCCAGGTGGGGAGCTTGTCTCGTCAATACATACTTGCTGACTCATCGCAACTCTCAAGGTGACTATTACAAAAAAGGAGACATTTCCAATTCCTGGTTTATGCCTTTTGGCGAGACTGAGTTAAATAAATGTATGAAAAACGCCTCTCTGCACAAGAGTTGTTTATCTATATCAGTTTTTTGATAAGGTTTGGGGCGAATTTGTTCCAACGCTGTAAAAGTAAAGTCATTTTCGCTATGCCCCATCTGAAGAAAATGAGATACTAAAGGAGCGTTAAGGTCCTGAGTTCGAATTTTGGACCTGTGTTCGCATATCCTGGTTTTCAGAGGTCTATTGGATTTACAACTGGCTTTTGAGCAAGGGAAACCTTTACCTTTACTAGGATGTTGAAGTCCAATAAATCCAAAATTTCCAAATATCTAGGAAGCCCTTTAGGTATTGCTCTAAGGCTTTGATCACTATGGGTACAGAAGTGTTGTTAATTATTACGCATTTGTCACTTTTATCAAGTCCGTTGAAAAATTCCAATCTAGATCTTTCTTCCATGGTAAAAAGATAAAGGTAAAGGTTTCCCTTGCTCGAAAGCCAGTCGTATCTGACTCTAGGGTGCAGTACTCATCTCTGTTTCAAAGCCGAAGAGCCAGCGCTGTCTGCTTCTGCAGAAGTTTCCGTGGTCATGTGGCAAGCATGACTAGACAGCGGAGCGCACGGAACGCTGTTTCCATCCCATCAAAGTGGTCCCTATTTATCTACTTGCAATTTCTTGCTCTCGAACTGCTAGGTTGGCAGGAGGAGCTGGGACAAAGACGGGAGCTCATTCCGTCCTGCAGTACTCGGGAATCGAACTGCTGACTTTCTGCCTCCCAGTCAGCCAATTGAGCCACTGCAGTCCCGAACATGGTAAAAGGGAGGGAGAAAAATGAGTACAGAGAAAAATTTAATCTAGGATGTGGCGAAGAAAGTAGACAAGGAAGGAGGCTAGCTATGTCTGGGGGGAAATGAAAAGAAAACGAGAGGAAGATTTTGGTGTATGCAAACCAAGACACAGGACACAGCCTCGGGCTGGGTTAACTCAGGTTTATTGCATCGTGGACAGAGGGAACATGAGGTAATGGCGGATCGATAGCTCTTTATATACAGTAGTAATACATTTGAACGTGGTTCCATGGTAGCCCATTGGCTACTGTCTGTGTGACGTCATTGCGGGTCACGCCCTTCTTGTCCAGGTGTAGGTGGTGGCGGGAAAGCTTCCCGCGCTGTTGCCTTTGATGAGTTTGGACCAAGGAGCTTGGACGCTCGCTGCTGCCAGCTGGTGGTCATTAGCTCGCGTCCACTTACAGGGTTCATATGATGCAGCTGAAGGTTACATTGTTGCTATAGGCAAGGTTACATTGGTTCAGATACATTGTGGAAGGTAAAACCATTAGAACACAACACCCCTCCCCCCTAGGACGAGACAAAGTCTCGAGCCCACACTTAAACACACTCCCCCCCCCTAGGAGACAAAGTCTCTCAGCCAAGATGGCTTATTTCGAACACGCTGGGGTCTCGATGCGGGCTGCCTTTCCCCGGGTTTGCTACCTTCTCTTTGTCCCCTGGTTTCCTGTCCTGTAATTGGAGAGGGAGACTCGTTAGTGACTTGCCGCGGCTCCGCGGCGTTGTTGGAAGGTGTGCTCTTTCTTAGGGAGGAACCGGGGGCACCGGGGGCTAACGAAAAACCCCTCTTCTCGCTTGGATGGGTGGGGGAACACTCCTGAAAATCCCCCCGGCTCGCAAAACCAAAATCAAAATTACATTCGGGGGCAGCGGTCGCGAACTCCTCTCCCCCTTCCCCGGCCTCTGATAGGACTGGTGTATCAAAAGGGTATGAGTCGGGGCCGCTGCTTCTGCCTTCCCCCCTTGCGTGGGACTGTTGTCCGCTGCTGTCTCCCCCTTGGGTTAAGCGGGTGGGGGAGAACCCTAACGCTGAATCCTGTTGCTGAGCCCCACTGACTGGCCTACTTACTCGGTGCTTCAGTTGGTCTGCGTGCCTCCTCCAGAGGAGGCCGGTGTTAGTCTCGACTCGGTACGACACTGGCCCCGTCTGTTCTACAACCGTCCCTGGTACCCAGGCTGGCCCTGCGCTGGAATAGTTCCTGCAGTGAACAGGGTCGCCGGCGGCGAAACCTTTCGAGACTGCCAACCCTATGTTTTTCCCTTTATCCTCGACTCTCGTCGGGTCTAGCCTGGACAGGATCGTGGTCAGTTTTCGCCGCATCAAGAGCTCTGCCGGCGAGTAGCCTGACGCTAAAGGGGTCACCCTATACGCTAAGAGGAATTGGCATACTTGGTGATTCAGGTCCCCCGGGCCCATGCGCCGCAGCGCATCCTTTGTTGTACGCACCAGCCGTTCCACTTGGCCATTCGTGGCCGGGTGAAACGGCGCGGATGTGACATGCCGAATGGCGTTTGCCGCCATGAATGCCCCGAACTCAGCGGAGGTGAAACAACTAGCGTTATCGCTGACTAAAGTATCGGGTAAACCGAACGTGGAAAAGACTCTCCTTAGCTGGCTAATTGTCGTGGCGGAGGACGTGCTCTTTACTGGGATAACCTCCAGCCACTTGGAGAATGCATCCACCACCAGGAGAAACATGGTTCCCCGGAAAGGGCCAGCGAAATCTACGTGCACTCTGGACCATGGCCCCCTTGCTGCGTCCCATTCCCTATGCGGAAGACGGGCCGCCTCTGGTCGGGATCCCTGGCATGCCTCACAAGTGCCGACCATGTGCTCAATGTCCGCGTCCAGCTGTGGCCACCAGAAGTAACTCCGGGCCAGCGCCTTTGAACGAACTATGCCCGGGTGGCTGACGTGCAGCAGTTCGAGCACCCTCGGCCGCAGGGACGTAGGGACCACCACCCGTTGGCCCCACAACAGGCACCCCCTCTCTAGGGACAACTCTAGCTTTTTCCGAAAAAATGGGTCGAATTCTGTGCTTGGAGACGATGCCGGCCACCCCTTCTGTACCCATGAACTAACTTTCTCTAGCGTTCTGTCCTTGCCTGTCGCCCTAGCAATGTCGGCTGGTACTATTGGGGGTGCGTCTAAGACCTCAATTAGCAACACCTGGCGGTCTCTTTCTACTCTCGCCTTTTGGTCGTCCGACAAGGGCAAAGGAGATCTCGAAAGTGCATCGGCATGGCTGATCTCCTTTCCGGGCCGGTACTCCAACTCATGTTGGTATGCGTTGAGAAAAATAGCCCATCGCAGCATTCTCGGGGACAGGATCTGCGGCGTGGGCTTGCTTTCCGTGAAAATCCCTAACAGTGGCTTGTGATCAGTCACGATTTTGAACGGGCGGCCATACAAAAAATCGTGAAATTTTTTGGTTCCCGCTACTATTGCTAATGCCTCCCTGTCGGTTTGTGCGTAGTTTCGCTCCGCTTGGGACAGGGACCTTGAATAAAACGCTACCGGGGCCTCCCTTCCGTCATCCAACACGTGGCAAAGCACCGCCCCCACCCCCACCGGGGATGCATCACAGACTAAGACCACCGGCCGTTTGGGGTCGAAATGCGTCAGGATTGCCTCAGATGTTAAGAGTTGCTTTAGTTCTTTGAACGCCCTCTCGTGCTCGTCACCCCACATCCATGTCTCCTCCTTTTTAAGTAACCGATGGAGCGGTTCGGCCACGGACGCCTTCCGCGGGAGGAATGTATGGTAAAAATTGAGGAGCCCCAGGAAAGACTGTAGCTCGGTTTTGGATGTGGGGCGAGGGGCCTTCTTTATGGCTGCTACTTTGGATTTAGACGGCTTAATCCCCTCGGGTGTGATCCGGAACCCTAAAAACTCGACCTCCGTTTCGAAAAAAACACATTTGTCCTTCCTTAGTCTCAGCCCCGCTTTCTCGAACACGGTTAGTACTTTGTCCAGTCTCTTTGCCAGTTCAGCCTCACTCCCCCCTGTTATCAACACGTCATCAAAATAAGGCAACACCCCCTCCAGTCCCTTCAGGAGGCGTTCCACAAGTGACTGAAAAAGGCCGGGTGCCGAGTTCACGCCGAACTGTAAACGCGACACCTGGAACGCCCCTTTATGTGTAACTATCGTTTGTGCCGCGGCCGTGGCGGGGGTCACTGGGAGTTGCTGATAGGCCTGTGCCAAATCGAGTTTAGCGAAACACTTTCCCCCATTCAGCCTGGCCAAAAGGTGGCTGATCACCGGCACCGGGTATGCATTAGGGCGGATCGCCTTGTTAATTGTACACTTATAATCAGTGCAAATGCGCACCTCCCCGTTAGCCTTTAGAGCCGTTACAATTGGAGTTTCCCACTCCGCGGAATCAACAGGAATAAGAATCCCCTGGCCCACCAGTTTGTCCAGTTCCGCCTCTATCTTGTCCTTGAGTGCGAACGGCACCCTGCGCGGTTTGAGTCTTATCGGGCGGACCTCCGGGTCTAGGTCGAAGGCTACAGGGGGTCCCTTGAACTTTCCGAGTCCTTTCTTAAAAACGGCGGGATGCGCATCGCAAACCGCTTGTATTGGGTCCACCCCCACTGTATGCACTCCCCCTATGAACAAACCTAAAGGCTGAAACCACTGCGTCCCTAGGAGGCTACAACTTCCCCCCTTAAGGACAACTAGGGGCAGTTCCGCAGAATGTCTCTTAAAATTGACCCGAAATTTCCCGACCCCCAACACCGGAATGCTGTTTCCCTGTACGTCTCGTAGCGTGGACCTCAACGTTTTAAGTTTGGGCCGCACGTGGGGGTCGATTCTCAAGAACTCTTTCTGGGGAATTATGGAATAGGAGGACCCCGAGTCAATTTCCATCCTAATAGGGGCCCCTTGTACTAGTACCTCAACGAAGTAATGGGACTGTCCCGCGGACACGCTGAACACTGGGGCGTCGTCCTCACTGTCGTCCGAGACGCGGCCCACGCCGTCCTGCTTCCTCGTGGTCTGGGCGCCATCTTTGGGCCTCGCTGGATGGTCCGGTCTGGCCGAACGGTCTTGTGACTGCCTCCGGCCCTCCTTCCGTTTTCTGCATGCCTTGGCGATGTGCCCCCGACGGCCGCAGGTGTAACACTCGGCCTTCCTGAATGGGCATCTCGCGCGCTCATGGGCCGCTCCGCAACCATCGCAGCGTCGACCACCCTTTCGGACCTTCTGGACCTCCTCGCCGTCGCTGCCTTCCGTAGACGACTTTGATGCCCGTCGAGTTGCGTGCACCGCCTGTCCGGACTTCCCGTGCACCGAATTTGCCGCCTTGCCGGCTCTAGGACGCCACTCACGCCACTGGTGCATCTCGTCCACTCCAGCATTCGTGGACTCTGCGGCTTCCGCGGCCTCTACGACCTCTGCCAGCGTGGGTGGCGGCTCCTTGTTCATCAAGCTGCGCTGCACCTCCTTGTCTTTCAGGCCACACAGCACGCCGTCCCTGAGGGCCATCTCTAGGATGTTGTCCCATTTGCAGGGGGCGGCGGCTATCCTCATGGCGGCCACGAATGTCTCAACCGACTCGTCCGGCGCTTGGACTCGCCTCCAAAACGCGCTCCGAGCGGGAAACATTGCCCTCGAAGGACTGAAGCGCTCTCGCAGCAGCTTCATGATGTCGTCCGCCTTAAATTCGCTCACCTTCTTCGGAGCGATGATGCTCACCAGCGTCCGCTTGGTTTCCATCCCGAGCATTCTGGTGAGGATGGCCCTCTTCCTCTCCTCGTCGTCTCCTTTGACTTTGAGTTCCACCAGTGCCGCCTGGAAGTCCATCTCGAGCAGCTCCCAGTCTTGCGGTTTGGTGATGTTGAACCCGCTCTGTGCCCTGGCTGCTCCGTGGGGATCCATTATCCCATCCTCGTCGCCAATTTGGTGTATGCAAACCAAGACACAGGACACAGCCTCGGGCTGGGTTAACTCAGGTTTATTGCATCGTGGACAGAGGGAACATGAGGTAATGGCGGATCGATAGCTCTTTATATACAGTAGTAATACATTTGAACGTGGTTCCATGGTAGCCCATTGGCTACTGTCTGCGTGACGTCATTGCGGGTCACGCCCTTCTTGTCCAGGTGTAGGTGGTGGCGGGAAAGCTTCCCGCGCTGTTGCCTTTGATGAGTTTGGACCAAGGAGCTTGGACGCTCGCTGCTGCCAGCTGGTGGTCATTAGCTCGCGTCCACTTACAGGGTTCATATGATGCAGCTGAAGGTTACATTGTTGCTATAGGCAAGGTTACATTGGTTCAGATACATTGTGGAAGGTAAAACCATTAGAACACAACAAAGATGAAGGGCGATTTAGGGGGAAAGGAGACTCGGGACGCCCTTCTCTTGAACCCGGGAGGGATCCATAGATCCCGTGCTCGAGAAGCCAAAAATTAAATCCAGTGCAAAGCGGGTGTTTTTCTGGCTCTAGTTGTAGAGAATTGTAGTCCACATGGCAACTAAGGGTTAAATACACTGAGTTAGGATTCCTAGAATGGAAGGGACGCTGCAGAGCAGGAAACATGTCCACCCCATTGGAGGTGTTCGTCATTCAAATAATGCCCTTCCTGTCCGTTCATTTTTTCCTCCGGAGGGGAAGTGAGGCTGCTCCAGAAAGGTTCCCGGGCGGTTTTTTTTTCTTTTTCGGAACGGGTGAGAGGTAATTGGAGGTGGAAGGGAGGGAGGAGGGATACATGGGGCGGGAGGGGGAAGAAAAGCCCACCAGCCCAGTGAAGGGGGAGCCCCAAATCTTGGGCAGGGCAGGGGAGGCATATGGAAAGGGAGATCCCTGGAAGGAGGCTGAAGGATCAAACCTACACGCATTCTGCCTACGAAGAAGTCCCATATGTGTATTGCAACACGTTGGATAGGACTGGGCTCTTTCGTGGCTCTGTTGGAGTGCAGCGGGTGCACTTTGGGACCTTAAGGATAGGGGGACACATATACCTCTGTACCCCTAAAGCGGGAGGAAAGCAAAGGTCCTTAAGAGGTTTGCACTAGACCATTACGTGTATAAATAATGTTCTTAGCGTGACCAGTGGATAAAGGTTCCTTTACCTTGTTGTCTAGAGCAAGGGTTAGCAAACTTGGCTCTCCAGATGTTCTTGGACTTCAATCCCCCCCCCAAAGCCCTGATCAGCAGGTGTGCTGAACACCTGGAGAGTCGAGTTTTAGGACCCCTGCGCTAGACAACACAAGCTTTGCTGTCAGTGGCTAAAAGCAGAGCAACACACAAAGGCTTTCAAATCCTGAAGAAATAAAAACAATGTTTTTACTGGTTGTCCCCTTTTTTTCATGGGGAAAATAATAGGAGACTGATGACCAATGTCTCCAAAGTTCCAGTCTCATCTACCGAAATCTCTCACTCTGTTTTTTCTGTCTTCTTGTTGCACGTCATGGATTCTCAGATGAGAAATATCTATGCAGGAGCCAAGTCTAAGTTCCATGGAGCCAAGGAATCTAAGCGTGACAACAAAGAAAACTTTCCAGTGACGAGGGAGCAATCAGGACAATATGGGAGGTGCCACTGTAATCGGTAAATATTGAAGCTAGAAAGATTTTTCTCTGTGTTCTAGAAAGGGTCTATGTATATTTTTCATTGACTCTTTTGGGCTGGAAGCACAAGAACACTGTTCTTATTGTACTTTGAGCCTGGATTTTTATTTGTAGTTTCCTGTTTTTTACATGGCAATCAGTTCCTTTTCTGTCCAGAAGGTCAATTATGAAGCAATATATGTTTATCCCCCTGAAACAAAAAGCCTCTACAGCAGGGGCTCCCAACCAGCCTGCAGCACCATTTCATGTTAGCTTGCCACTTCCCTCACCACACCTAGAAATGGAAGCAGACGTGTTTATATCAGCCGTAAATGTGCCCGTGCACGCATAAATGCAATTATGTCAGCCATAAATGTGCCCGTGGCTGTTATGAATGTGGAAGCGAGCTCATTTACATCTGTCGTAACCGTGTTTACACTTGTGAAGGTACATTTATGTCTGACATAAACACGTCTGTTTCTACTTCCAGGTGTGTGGTCTGGCCCGCTCAGCTGTCCGGGTGGCGTGGCCAGTCCCATGGTGTACAAAGGTTGGGAACCCCTGCTCTACAGTACAGTGTGGAACCCCGTATAACTAATGCTTCGTATTTATTTATTTATTTATTAGTCATATTTGTATATGCCGCCCACTCAGGGCGGCATTACAGCAAGTTCTAAAACAGATAAAACACATTAAAAAACCCATATCCCACCCACTTTAAAAGACCCACCCATCCCACCCACTTTAAAAAGAAGAGAGAGTTCTTAGTTGTTTACATAAGCCAGCAGGCGGGGACCGTGTTCCCATTCGGGCCCCACACCTGCCCTGCCAGCCATGTCTTCAATCCTTTCCTGAAGGGCAGCAATTCTCTTTCAAGTCTTAGTTCTGTTGGCAGGAGGTTCCAGAGGGTTGGTGCGAACACGGAGAAGGCTCTCCTACGGGTGCTGGATAGATGTGCACCCCTAGTTGATGGCACCATCAGAGAGCCCCTCCCGTCCGCTCTGGTTGGACGGGCAGACACTCTTGGGACGATGCGGTCTCTAAGGTATCCTGGCCCACTGCCATATAGGGCTTTAAAGGTCAAAAACAGCACCTTGAATTGCACCCGGAGACAGTGCAGCTCCCAAAGTAACGGTGAGGCACGGGCATATCGTCCACACCCCATCACCACCCGGGCTGCCGCATTCTGGACCAGCTGCAGCCTCCGAATGGTCGTCAAGGGCAGCCCCATGTAGAGTGCATTACAGTAATCTATTCGGGAAGTGACCAGAGCGTGAGACCATAAGCAAGGAGTCCCGATCCAGGAGCTTGCGCAACTGGCGAATCACCCGAAGTTGAGCAAAAGCCCTCCTGGCCACAGCCGCTACCTGTTCTTCTAGCAGCAGCCGTGAGTCCAGAAGGACCCCCAGGTTGCGCACCGGGTCTGTCTGGGGCAAAACAGCCCCATCCAGTACCAAAGATGGTAGCTCCCCGGATAACACAGGTCCCCTTATCCATAGCCACTCTGTCTTGCTGGGATTCAGCCGAAGCCCATTTGCCCCCATCCAGACCCCAACGGCCTCCAGGCATCCGGATAGGATTTCAACGGCATCACTGGGGTCCCCATGGGCCGAGATGTACAACTGAGTGTCATCCGCGTACTGAGGTACTGCACCCCATGGGAACAAATGATCTCACCCAGTGGCTTCATGTAGATGTTAAATAGGAGAGGAGAGAGCACCGAACCCTGAGGCACCCCATACTTGAGGAGCCTAGGGCTGGACCTCTCACTCTCCAACCACACCGACTGGGTACGGCCCTCCAGAAAAGAGGAAAACCAGGACAACACAGTGCCCTGGATCCCCAGTCCTTTGAGCCGTTCCAGAAGGATACCGTGGTCAACGGTATCGAAAGCCGCTGAGAGGTCAAGAAGAGCAAGGACGGATGGATAACCCCCATCCCGCTCCCACCAGAGATCATCCATCAGTGCAACCAATGCTGTCTCCGTACCATACCCGGGCCTGAATCCTGATTGAAAGGGGTCTAGATAATCCGCTTCCTCCAGGACACTCTGCAGCTGGCGCGCCACCGCCTTCTCCAATACCTTACCCAGAAAGGGAAGGTTGGAAACTGGCCTGTAGTTGTTAAGGACAGCTGGGTCAAGGGATATCTTCTTCAGGAGGGGGCGCACCAAAGCATGTTTTAGCGGTGCAGAAAACACCCCCTCCCGTAATGATGCATTTATTATCGCCCCGACCCAGCCACCTGTCACCACCTTGGAGGCTTTCACCAACCAGGTGGGACAGGGGTCCAAAGGACATGTAGTGACACACACAGCTGCAAGGAGCCTATCCACTTCATCAGGGACAACAGGATCAAACTGATCCCAGATTGTACAGCAAGACTGTGCTCCTGTCCCCCCCCCCCCCAATCCACGCCAGAATTCAGCCCTGAACGAATCTGATTGATTTTCTCCACCAGATGGTCAGCAAAGTCCTCAGCCGAGCCCTGCCAACCGGGCACCGATCCCCCCCTACCAAGGAGGGACCTGGTTACCCGGAACAGGGCAGCTGGGCAATTATCAGCGGAGGAAATACGGAGACATATAATGAAAAATTCATACAACAAAGCGTTCGTGCGCTCTGTGCGATACCCCGCATAACAAATTTCTCCCTATTATATGGGGTTTTAGTTAAGCGAGGTATACCTCACTTAACGAAACCTCATATAAGGAACAATTTTTTTTCATTATGCGAGGTATCGCCCATTTACTTCGCATAATGAAAAAAAACCACATAACAAAGAGCTCCATGGAATGGAGTTTTTTCGTTTTGCAGGGTTCTGCTGTATAAGGTTTTGATGCACATCTTTGTTTAATTTTGCATACTGCACTTGTTTCAATTCAATTTCTGTTTTTATTTATACTCCACCTTTCTCAGCCGAGGCCAACTCAAGGCGGCAACAACATATAAATACAATATAACAGCTAATAAGATAATACAAATAATAAGATAATACACAAACAAGAATACAAAAATAAATCACTAATTACACTATAATAACCCCAAAACACAATATAACAATACAGAGCAGCATCAAATATTATTTAACATCATAATACACAAAGTCCCCAGGTGATGGAGCACAGCTCACGTCCCAGACGGAGCCCCAGCTCAACGTTCTCAGCTGAGGAAACATCAACAACTGTTGGGCCAGACCATCTCCATGTTTCTCGTCTCTCCACCCGCCCCTACTCTCACTAAGGGCGGGAATGACGAGACTGGGAGCTCCGGAAGTGACAAGATCTTGAAGTCGCCCTGGTCACCCCACCACTAAGCCAGTCTCTCCTTCCCGCCCTTGCTCTCACCAGGGGTGGGGGTCCGGCAAGTCCAACAACTCCAGGCGTGATGGAACAGTCCTCAGCTGCGCTCCCACCTCCCAAGAGACTGGCGTCCAGAGCGGTGGCGGCTTTTCATGGCCCCCACCATGATGGCAATCAGCTGGGCTTCGCTCCCACCTCCCTGTTATATCCATATCCCACATCTCTTCTAATATATTGTCATGTGTCTTCCCAATCACTTTATCCTCACTTCATCTGTCCTGGGAGGTAGATCAGGCTGCTTCTTCTTTCATATCCCAATCAAACTCTGGACTGCCACAATAAAGCCACCTTCTTGGCTTTGTCATTGGCCAAACTTAAGTCCTCACTGGTGCTTGTTTCTGGCAATAATTGGCAGACCAGTGAATGAGCCAGATTCTGTATCTCTCCACATTCACATTGCATGTTGTTGTCTGCCTGCAGCTCCCTCTTAAACATGTTGGTCTTGCATGTAGGGACTCCAACCCTCAGCCTATTCAGGGCCCTCTAAGTGACATAAGGGAGGTTGAGATCTTCAGTTATATCCACCTTTAATGATGTTCCTTGCCCAGAGAGCAACTTCTTCTAATTTGGTTTTGCTATTGTGTACCCTCAAGGATGTTTGTTCTTGTCGTAAAGTTCTTCCTGGATCTGAGCCAGTGGACTTGAGGCTCATATCTTTTCAGAGGATGTCAAGGGTTATTCCCTTGCTTAGTTCTCTCGACGTCCACTGCTGCTTCTCTCCTGATCTTAGGTGGAGCGAAACCGCTAACAGAAAGTGAATTGTTCAACATCACCCAGTTGGTTTTATGGATTACTTGGGACCAGAATGGGATTATCCCAGTCCCTGCTGCATACCCTAGCCCAGTGGTGCCAAAACATTTTGGCATTGCACCATCCTTTTCATTCTTTAGAAATTCTTATGCTTCCCTAGGTCTCCTTTATTGACATCCAGCAGATTTTAAGCAGGAACAAAATTAAGTTTATAATTTAAAACCTAACCCAACATTCCATTCATGTTGTAAAATGTGGAGTCAATTTTTTTTTGGTGAAAACTTTACTTCGTTTGTTTGTATTTCCCCCAAAAGAGAAAAAAAATTGAATAGGTGTGCTCCATGAAATCTTTAAACAATTTCAAATTTTAAAAAAATCCAATTTACAGGGGGAAAAATTGGAACTGCTTCTTGCCAACCTAGCAGTTCAAAATAAATTGCAAGTACAATAGATAAGCAGCTAGCTGCCAGTTAGGTAGGAAAGGTAACAGCATTCCATGCGCTTTGGTCTAGTCATGCCTGCCACATTACCACGGAAACGTCTGCAAACGCAGACAATGCTGGCTCTTTGGTTGTGAAGGGAGATAAGCAATACTCAGACATGACTCACTTTTGAACAAGGAAGACCTTTACCTTTATTATTGTTAACTTTTGGAGATTTTTTTTACTTTTAAATACTGTACTTTTTTTTCTTCATGAAACTAGAAATCTCAGCCTTGTAACTCTCTTGGAATTTCATTCACATTTTCCTGAAGAAGTGCACTTTATTATATAAATCAATTGCCTCTGAATCCTCTTGTACTCAAGGGTTTAGTTTGTAGCTACCGTTACGTTACCTTTGAGCAGTGGCTCAAGTAGCTAAGATGCTGACTGGGAAGCGGAAGGTCAGCAGTTCGATTCCCGAGTACTGCAGGACGGAATGAGCTCCCATCTCAGTCCCAGTTCCTGCCAACCTAGCAGTTCGAAAGCAAGAAATTGCAAGTAGATAAATAGGGACCACTTCGGTGGGAAGGTAAGCAGTGTTCCGTGCGCTCCGGTGTCTAGTCATGCCTGCCACATGACCACAGAAACGTCTGCAGAAAGCAGACAGCGCTGACTCTGGCTTTGAAATAGAGATGAGCACTGCACCCTAGAGTCGGATATGACTGTCTTTCGAGTAAGGGAAACTTTTACCTTTACCAATCAGGCTGAGCGGCGCGGCAAAAGGAACGTTCGGAAACGCGCCGTGGCCAATAAAAAAAAGCCGCAGGAAAAAAACTGCTGCAGGAACCAAACACGTGCAGGCAAAACTACAAGCCCCAGCGTCCTGCGCGCCATTAGCGTGCAGAACGCTGAGGCAGCCGGCGCGTGAAAAATAAAAGTAAAAAAAACCGCCGCTGCCCTTCCTTCCCACGGGCCAGCCAGCATGGCCCGTGGAAAATAAAGCCCGCCGCCGCTGCCCTTCCTTCCCACGGGCCAGCCAGCATGGCCCGTGGAAAATAAAGCCGACCCTGCCATTGCCCTTCCTTCCCACAGGCCAGCCAGCATGACCCGTGGAAAAGAAAGGCCCCCCCGCCGCCGCTGCCCTTTCTTCCCACGGGCCAGCCAGCATGGCCCGTGGGAAAGAAAGTCCCCCCTGCCATTGCCCTTCCCACGGGCCAGCCAACATTGCCCGCAGAAAAGAAAGTCCCCCCCCCACCACTGCTGCCCTTCCTTCCCACGAGTCAGCCAGCATGGCCCGTGGAAAAGAAAGCCCCCCCCCAAAAAAAAAGTAAACACAAACCAAAAACAGTCAAAAACAAAAATCAAAAATACAAAAAGGAAACACAAAAACATCCAAAAAGGAACCAAAAAAATTGCAAAGACCCCCCCCAAAAACAACAACACAACACCCCCCCCCAAAAAAAAAAACCAGAGAGCTTACCAGGAGACGTCTTCACTGCATGGCGACCAGAACTCAACTGAGAAAATAAAGAAAATACTTACCGGAAGCGACACCCAGAGGAAAGTAGAGGACAATTGTAGAGAGGAAGAAAAGCTCACCACCACCACCCAGAGGCCACAAGAGAAAAAACATTCAAAAATATTGAAACTAATAAGATTAATTCCCAAATTAATCAAATAATTTATCAAAACATTCAAAAATATTCACAATAATCTCAAAAAAACCCAGAAATCACTTTTCACTAAAAAAAAAAAAAACCAAAAAATAAAAATGCGTAAAAATAAAGATTTAAAAAAACAAAATTAAATTTAAAATTTTTTTTACATTAAATAATTTTTTTTTGCATAAACATTAAACAAAAACCTTCCTAAATCAATTTAAAGAGCCTGGCACTGAGGAAGCCGCCGCGCAAAAAATAAAAATAAAACACACACTGGGAGCGCAAGTCTGCCGCAGGCGGACGCAGCGCCTCGAAGCCACAAAATCACAAAACCTTTCATCACCATTTAAAACAGCCGAGCAAAAAAAAAAAAAAAACGAAACCCTTTACTACCCAACACAATTTTACAAAGCCCGGCACCACCGGGCAAAATATGCTAGTCTGATATAAGATCATGTGACTGGATTCCTACCTCCTTGGTCTCCTGCAGGGGCTGAAAGGATGCCAGCAACAGATATTTCTTCCTATCTTCCTTGTGATGGAGCAGAACCATATCAGGTATGGGTAAGATGCTTAAAAGACACCATGTGTATTTGAGTCCCTTTGTATTCAACCACTGTAGACCTAAATGAAGATAATAGTTCCATTTGCAGTGGCTCAAGTGGCTAAAACGCTGACTGGTAGGCGGAAGGTCAGCAGTTCGATTCCTGAGTACTGCAGGACAGAGTGAGCTCCCGTCTTTGTCCCAGCTCCTGCCAAAATAGCAGTTCGAAAGCAAGAAATTGCAAGTAGATAAATAGGGACCACTTCGGTGGGAAGGTAAACAGTGTTCCATGCGCTCTGGTGTCTAGTCATGCCTGCCACATGACCACGGAAACGTCTGCAGAAGCAGACAGCACTGGCTCTTTGGCTTTGAAACAGAGATGAGCACTGCACCCTAGAGTCGGATACGACTGGCTTTCGAGCAAGGGAAACCTTAATAAGACAAATTTGCAAAGTTTTAATGCTTATATAGCAAGTTATTATACCATGGTCCTTTGATTAAGGGGAATAGCAAAATCTATTATATTTTACAGATAGGGACAGATTTTTTTTATTTTTTATTGTTTGTCTGGCCAGGTTATCTTGCTATAGTAATAGAGTAGATCCTACTAAAGGCCTTGAGTGCTGAAGTCCACATGGAAGGGTGATGGTCCCCAAGTGAATTAAATCCCACTTGAATCCATCTTGATGGAGGGCAGCAGCTTCATCAATACTGACCTGGGGCTGATGTGGATTTTGTGTGCCAAATGGACTCAGGACCGGAAAGTGACTTGCGGAACTTGGTCAGTGGTATTGGTGTCACACTGCGATGCCGAAGGCAGATGAAAGGCCACTGCATTATATCTTCAGGACAGTCTTCATGGTACAGGTTCATAGAAAAAGGCTCCTCGAAAATCGTGGTAGCTTTGAATCACAATCAAGCGTATCCTGGTAACATTAACCTTGTGTTGCCAGTTAATCTTTCTCTCACTAGGTCAGGCCAAAGGAACTGCAGAATTGGACTCACCAAAAAGTGCCCTCATTTAGGTAGTTTCACATCTGGCCTAGTCACAGGAAAAAAAATTGTTGAATAGTCCACAATATGTAAACTGTTCAAAGTTTACAAAATGAACACAGGGACAACACTAATTATTTTCAGTCCCAAATCCCCTGTTCAAAATAGATCTGCCTACATGCGTTTTCCCTTGAGAGTGCTAAGAGTGTAAAAGGAGTTTTGCTGGATCAAACCAAAGGCTGACCTAGTCTAGCATCCTGTTTCTCTCAGAGACTCCCTAGATGCCTTCAAGGAACTTCCCAAGGCAGGCTGACCACCTTTTCCCCTCCCCATGTTGTTCTCTCAGCAACTGGGGATTCGGAGGCCTCTCTTTCTCGAGGGAGCAAGGGGCCCAAGTGACCAGTAGCCCTATGTGAACGTATCCTCCAATAGTAGAGTTGCCATATGCCACGGAAAACCATGAACTTCACGTTTTATAACTGTCCCACACGGTCCATTAAAAACATTGAAAATTCACGGTTTTAAAACCACTTGATTTGGAGAGAAAAAAATCCACACATTTTTCATGCACTTCCATTGGAACCACCAGTAGGTGGCAGCAGTGAGCAGCAGTGAACAAGGAAGAAAGAGGGTGGGGTGTGCATGCCTTTTCTTGTGGTGTTGTTACACAAACAGGACGGAATGAGCTCCCGTCTCTGTCCCAGCTCCTTCAAACCTAGCAGTTCGAAAGCAAGAAATGGCAAGTAGATAAATAAGGACCACTTGGGTGGGAAGGGAAACAGCATTCTGTGCACTCTGGTGTCTAGTCATGCCTGCCACATGACCACGAAAACGTCTGCAGAAGCAGACAGCGCTGGCTCTTTGGCTTTGAAACAGAAGAGCACTGAACCCTAGAGTCAGATATGACTGGCTTTCGAGCAAGGAAAAATAATACTCCTGTCCCATTACTCCTGTCCCATTTTTGTGAGAGGGAAATATGGTAACCCTATTCAATAGGAAGGGTGTGGAGTCCATTCATGAACATTAAAATGTACAGTATAAGATCCAGCTACTTCTCTTTAAGTGTTGTTTAGGATTTTGGAGGTTATCGTTCAAAAACCTATGGGTATTCACTGCTTTCTCTTTTCATTTAGGTACCAGTCACCTTTGAGGAGGTGGCCGTGTTCTTCACCCAGGAGGAGTGGGCACTGCTGGATCCCGACCAGAGGGCCCTCCACAAGGAAGTCACGGAGGAGAACTGGCAAACTGTATTGTCTCTTGGTAAGGACTCTTCGTTTTCCAACTGATGCTAATCTCTGTTATTGCAAAAAATGACAGGCAACAATAACAACAAAATAATGCTTCCTTGTTTGAGTGGTGTCCCAATGAGATATTGTGGGATGATCAATTCAGGACTATGAACCTGTAGATTCCGTCACTGGCAATTAGATGTACTGGATCAGATGGAAAATGTAATTGCCTTGGGTCTTGATAGATCCTGGTAGTTTCTGGATATGCTGTACTACAAAATTAATTCATTCCATTTATATCCCACTCATCAGGGCTATTCTCCCACTCTGGGTGGCAAACAACACATTAAGAGATTTTTTAGAAATAAAGGTAAAAAAATGTTGCCCTTGCTCAAAAGCCAGTCGTATATCCAACTATAGGGTTTGGTGCTCAACTCCATTTACAGCCCAAGAGCCAGTGTTATTTGAAACTACAGACATTTCCATGGTCATGTGGAAGGCCAAAGGTTATGGAACCCTGTTACCTTCCCACCAAAGCAGTACCTATTTACTTGTATCTACTTGCAATGTCTTGCTTTTCAAACTGCTAGGTTGATAGGAGCAATGACAGAGACAGGAGCTCACTCGGTCATGCAGCACTCTGGTCTTGAACTGCTAACCTTCCATTTGTCAAGTTCTGTGCCTTAACCACTAAACCACCGCAGTCCCTTTCCCCCCAATTTTTACAAATCTTTCTCTATTCGTGTCAGAGGCACCACAAAGCATATGATAGCATACAAAGCTAAAACCAACATATAGAAAACAAACAGGAACTAGATGACATCCGCCCAATATTGAGCCACATCAACAGCATTTCCTCTTGCCAACATTAGGTCCTCCTCAGTGCACGTTGAAGGGCATCATGTGGATTGTATCATATGGGAGATACAGTAGTTTGTACTTCTCCGCATTCCCACAGGCTGTCATCTACAGGGAAAACCCCACTTTCTCAGATTAGCCCTTGATCTTCCTACCCCGGCACTCAGTCTTTTTTAAAAAAATAATTTTTATTAATTTTTATAAAATAACAAAAATATAATAAACAATACAAAATATAAAAGAAAGAAAAAGAATACATAAACAACAACAAAAAACAAATTAATACATTGAATTACTTATACGCTATTATAATGGCATTGCGAACAATACCAATTCTTGAACCTCATTTATATCATACCTTCTTACAACATATACCCCACAACTTATGTCTTTTCATGAATATCTATACTATGTATCATTTGTCAACAGTTATGTTTTCATTATTCCATTATTTTTAATTATGTATTTAACATTCCAAAAATTTATAAGGTTCAATCTAATATATTACAAAATAAAATTTATAACACCGAGTGATATATACAAGCTATGAGGATCAAATTTCTAGTTCAATCTTTCCAGAAACTCATATGCTGAGGTACTGGTTTGTCTCCTTTATTCCATATTAAAACATGCTCCACAAATGGCCTCCATATTTCCCAGAACTTGTTCTCTTTCAAGATACCTTTCTTCACATTCAATTCACATGTCAATTTATCATTCAAGGCAATTTCCCACATTTCGTTATACCATTCATCCATTTTCAACACTAAATTAATTTTCCACTTTCTTGCTATACATAATCTTGTAGCTGTTAACATTATGGATAACAATTCTTTTTCATTTATATTGATATTTATATTATCCAATTCTGTCAATAAGGCGATACTTGACTCCAGTTTAAAATCAACTCTAAAGATCTCTGATATTTCTTTTTCAATTAATTTCCAAAAAGCATTTATTACTTTACAGCTCCACCACATATGCTCATATGTTCCAAGATTGCTTTTACATCTCCAACAATTTCTCATTTTGCTGTTGTCCATTCGATGTAATTTAACCGGAGTCAAGTACCACCCCATAATATTTTATAATTATTCTCCTTTAATCTAATCGAGAGACTTCTCAAAATTCTCCTCTTCCATTTATTTTCCCATTGCAGTTCAGGAATTCTTATATTTAAATCCTCCTCCCATAACATTCTCAAAACATTTTGTGAATTTTCATCCTTATTTAAAATTTTGTATATTTTACTTACTAACCCTTTTATTCCCATTTCTCCTTATTTTACAAATCATCTCTTCAAATTCTGTTTTATCCCTCTGTAAACTAAGCTCAGCTTTATATCTCTCCCCCCATTTATTTACCAAAATTACTTGTAACTAATTCAATTTCATCTGTTTGAACACTTCAGCTCTTGGTTTATCGCACATCTTTATCCAATCTTTTAAAAGAAACACATCCTTTCTCAAAAGTATGTCCTTTATTCTTTTATCTACTTTTACAGGAAATGTCTTTATATCTTCCATATCCATTATCAGAGATACTTCTGGTGCAAGTTTCCCCTTAGTATTTTTCCAAACATCTAGCATTGCTTTTGTGAACTGATTATTTGTCTTTATCTTTATCTCCTTACTAGCAGAGGTTGCCCGGCGTTGCCGGGCTGTTTAAAATAAGCTTTTTTAAATGGACCATTAGAAAGGCTGAGCGAAGAAAAATAGATGCCTTTGAGATGTGGTGCTGGAGGAGAGTTTTGAGAGTCCCTTGGACAGCGAGAAGAACATATAGGTCAATAGTAGAAGAGATTAGCCCTGAGTGCTCATTATAAGGTCAAATAGTAAAGATGAAGCTGAAGTATTTTGGACATCAAATGAGAAGAGAGGATTCACTTGAGAAGGCCTTGATGCTGGGGAAGGTGGTGGGCAAAAGAAAAAAGGAGACGGCCAAGGATGAGATGGCTAGATGGCATTGTGGATACAATGGGTACGGGGTTGTGTGGACTGAGGAGGATGGCGTTGCCGGGCTGTTATAAACTGTGATCAGTTTTTTGTGGGGTTTTTTTTGGGGGGGGGAATTAAAAAAAAGAACAAAGGATGATATATAGGGGGGCTGGCCAAGATGGCCACTGAGTAACATCTAGTCTCGGACGCTCGCGCTAAACAAAGTGGTAAATAATGTGAAGGAGTGGAATGGAGAAATTTTAAAGTGGTAAAGTCTAAAGATAAGATCCTTGCCTGTCTTCCTGAAAAATTTGGTGATCTTTTGAGGTTGGATGGTCGAAGTTCGGGAGGTTTTCTGGTGGTTGAAGCTGTGACGGTAGTCGCGGCTTTTCTGCCAGGGAGCCGAGGACGGGACCAGTGAAACTGCTGAGAAAAGGCTTTGGAGCTGGCTTTGGAATCGGCAAGGAGCTGCTGGACGTGAAAGTAATTTATATGTAAGTGCTTGACTGGAGCTATAAATCTTAAAGCCGGCTGGGATTTTTTTTTTTAAAAAAAAAGGAGCTCGGACACTGAAATGGAAGAGGGGAGAAGAGGTTGAAAGCAAGTGCTGGCTCTGTAATGGCGACGGTCCTGGAAAATGAAAGTGACTGAGTTTGGGTGGTGGTTCTTTTTTTTCTACACGCCAGAAGACCGTGCCACGTTTTGACAACAGAGTGGATTAATTACTTTTGTCTGGGCTAGACTATTGGAGAAAGACTGTGAGTTTCCCGGCTCAAGCTGCTTGGAGGAAGTTTTTTTTTTCTTTTCTCTCTTTGTCCGCTCCTCAGAAGGAGAAAGGGGGCTTTTTCTTTTCCCCAAAAGTTCAGGCACTTGCTGGAAAATGGCGCTTTGACTGTCCACTTCAAAGGAAGGATTAGGTGGTTTTGATTGCTTGCTTCCTTCACCGTGTGGATTGCAAATATTTGTTTGCTTACTGTGGAATATACTGCCCCTCACCTCGTCCCCAAGCTGGTTGGATTTCGGGTTTTCCTTCCTCCTGGCCCCCCCCTTTTTTTCTCTCTCTCTCGGTTGGCTTGGGTTTTTTTTTAAAAGAAGAAACTGGGGCTGACTGTTTCCCTGAAGCTCCTTTACTGTGATTGGAAGACACCTGATTGGATTATTTGCTTTGGGGAAACGGACTCGCTGTGGATTAATTTTTTTTATTGCTCTTCCCCCCCCCTTTTTTTTTTCCTCTTTTCTCTTCTTAAACTGCCTGCTGGGAGAATTGTTTCCTTCTGTTTTATCGTTGTGGATTGCAGTAATTTTTGGATCTCTGCTGACATAAGAACTTTCCTGCTGTATCTGTGGAACCAATGGCTGCAGTGTTGTAAGCTTTATTGTATTGACAAACTGTTACAGCGATCTGCAGCAGTGGGTTTGAAATATATTGCATTATCATGGATAAAGGTACAAGAGGGAAAGCGAAGGAAGAAGAACAAGTTGTAAAGCCTAAGAAGATTGAAAAAGCACCAATGGATGAATCTGCTCAGTCATCATCCCCGCCCACAGTGCCATTGGATCAGACTCAAATTATGGTGGAAATTGGCAAGTTGATGCAAAAATTGGAGAAAAATGAGGCTTCAAGGGTGAAAGATAGAAATGAAATAATCAAAAGGCAAGACAAGACGATGTCATCATTGGCAGATTATACAAAAAAAGTGGACCTAAGTTTGAACAAATTTGAGGGAATGCTGAAATTGGTTCAAACAGAAGTGGATGCGGTAAAGAAGGAAGTAAAAGGGACTCAGGGGGTGGTGCGGGAGAACAAGCTAAAATTGGAGGAACAAGAAAGGAGAATAGATGTTGTGGAAGATATGATGAGAAAGCAGAACATTCTGATCCGTCAGGTGCCGGAACGCACTCCGGATTTGTTAAGAGAGAGGGTGGTTCAGTGGTTAAATGGTTTAAAAATGGGGAAGGAATTTGTTCAGGAGGATTTTGTAAGTGTATTCCGGGTGGGTCCAAGAAGAGGGAGAGTGGTTCAAAGAAATGTGTTGGTTAAATTCGCAAATTGGGCAGATAAATTAAAAGTAATGGCTCATCTGAAACGAGTTGGTCCTGATGCGTTGAAATTTGATGGTTCAGATGTTGAAGTTTACAATGATATTTCATTAAAAGAAAGAACATGGAGGTATAAGATGAGGCCTGTTACTAAATTATTGATGAGTAAAAACATAAGGTATAATTGGAGATTTCCACAACAATTGCGCTTTTTCTACGATAAAAGAATGCAAGTTATTGATGAAGGCACTAATCCATTGGAATATTTGAGTTTGTTGGGATTGGTACAAACAGATTCGGAAGAATGGAAAAATCTTAAGAAGGAAATGACGGATTCTGGAGCTTTGGGGAGGGAATATGGGAGGGAGGAGCCCGGTGGGGCAACAGGTGGAACACCACAGCGAGGGGAGGAGGAGGAGGAGCCGTCCTTGATTATGGTGGAGGAGGAGATAGGTAAGGAATAATGAGCATTAGATAGTAGTAATCTCAAGTACCTAATAGAGGTAGAATGGGTAAATAGCGCATAGCGCCGGCAGTAGGGCGCATCTTGCAGG
This sequence comes from Bradypodion pumilum, assembly GCA_035047305.1. Lineage (NCBI taxonomy): Eukaryota > Metazoa > Chordata > Lepidosauria > Squamata > Chamaeleonidae > Bradypodion > Bradypodion pumilum. The sequence goes on along the minus strand of JAWDJD010000002.1, from coordinate 458,514,689 downwards.
TCCCCCCTCTCCCCTCTTTGGTTGACAGAGGCGACTTTTCGTTGGAAGGTGGGGAGAGTGAAAGTGTGTGTTTTATGTAGTTGGTATGGTGAAGGGTTGTTGGTGGCACGCCCGATGGAGAGTTTAAAGTTGGGAGAAGAATTTGGTTATGGGTAGTATTAAAATAATATCATGGAATGTGAAAGGTACAGGTTCTGTTCTTAAGAGACGGAGGCTGGAATCGGCGTTGAAAAAAGATAGACCAGATATTTTATTTTTACAGGAAACACATCAGAAATCAAAAGATACGAATAAACTTTATCTGGGTTGGATGCAACATTATGAGATGGCGTTTGGAACATCCAAAGCAAGAGGGGTGGCAACTATGATTTCTAGAAAATTAGGATTTGAAATCACAAAAAAGATTGCTGATCAAGAGGGTAGGTATTTGTTGTTAAGAGGAAAATTGGAGGATGAGGAAATATTGTTGGTAAATATTTATGCTCCGAATGACCACCAAGTAGTGTTTCTTGAAAAAATTCGGAAAATAGTGGAGTTGGAAAATGTTGCAAAAACTATTGTGGCTGGTGATTTTAATTTGATTAGGTCAGGATTAGATTGCACAAACATAGCTAGAAGTGGAATGGGTGTGAAAGGGAAGGCGATGGACAAATGGATGAAAGTTATGGGTTTGAAGGATTCATGGAGAGAGTTTAAAGGCTTGGAAAGGGCATATTCCTTTTTTTCGCATGTACATGGGACCTACTCGAGAATAGATTATGTTTTTCTGTCGGAAAACTTAATTGGGGATATAGAAGGCACGGAAATTGGGATTATCAAGGAATCGGATCATGCTAAAGTATATTTGGAATTGAAAGTACAAAAAAATATTCAAAGAGTTAGAAATTGGAAGTACGATCCTAATTTGTTCAAAGATCAGAAAAGCAAAGAGGCAATTATGGAAAGCTGGAAAGAAAGTTGGCAATGGAACGATAATAATGAGGTTAATTTTAACATTGTATGGGATACCATGAAGTCAGTTTTTAGGGGGGAAAGCATAAAATTGGCAAGCCTCAAATATAAAAAGTATAAAGCAGAACACACAGAAAAAGAAAGGAAAATAAAACAATTACAGGAAGAACACGCAAAAAGTAAAGATAAAAAAATTCTCTTGAAATTACAAGGACTTAAGGCAGAAGTAATGGGTAAAGATATTGATAAAGTTAAACGAGATTTGATTTATTTAAACAGAGAATATTTTGAATTTAGTAATAAGAACTCAAAACTATTAGCAAGAGCAGCTAAGGTTAAAAGGGAAAAAAGAGAAATTGGGGTGTTAGTCGACAGGCAAGGTTCAAGGTGTAATAAGAATAGCGATAAATGTAAAATAGTTAGGGAATTTTACCAGGTGTTATATGCAAAAAAAGAAATAGATATGGAAAAGCTTAAAAGGATATTGGAGAGGCAGTTAGGGAATGGGATAAAACAAGAGCACAGGGAGAAAATGGAGGAAAAGATAACTGATAAAGAGATTAAGGGGGTAATAAACGGATTGAAGATAGGGAAAGCCCCGGGGGATGATGGATTATCAACAGAGTTTTACAAAGAATTTAAAGAGGTGGTGGTCCCGAAATTGGTGAAGCTATATAATTATATATTAGATGGAGGATCAATCCCGACTTCATGGTATAACACTACAATTGTTCTTTTGCCAAAAATTGGTAAGAATTTGGAAAGAGTGGATTTGTACAGACCAATTTCGCTTATAAATCAAGATGCGAAGATCTTCACGGCAATATTGGCTAACCGTTTAAATAGTTTTATGGGGGAATATATAAATGTTGATCAAGTTGGGTTTCTAAAAGGACGACACATGGCGGATTTGACTAGAAGGGTATTAGATTTAATAGACAATGTTAATCAAACAAAGGAAAAAGTGGGATTACTATCATTGGATATTTTTAAGGCATTTGATTCATTGCAGTGGTCCTCAATTAAGGAAATAGTTAGAAAATATGGGTTTGGAGAGAAATTTAACAGGGTTATAGATTTACTATATCAAAAAGGAAATGCCAGGGTTAGAGTAAACGAGGAGCTTATGGATGTGGTAAAGCTAGAGGCTGGTACTAGGCAGGGTTGCCCATTATCTCCTATCTTGTTTATAATGGCAATGGAGATTTTAGCTAAAAGTATAAGGGAGGACTCAAATATAGAAGGGATTATGGGTAATAAAGTGAGTATGTACGCAGACGATACATTGCTTATGGTGAAGCACCCGGAGCAGGTGATGGATAGGATTAAAGATCATCTACAAGTATTTCAAGCTATAACTGGATTAAAGATAAATTGGGACAAATCTGAATTGATGTTGTGTAATTTGAAACCGAGCGAGATGGGTAGCACGGTGTCGACACTTAATATACAAATCAAAGATAAGCTGAAGTATTTGGGAATAATCATTTCAAATAAATTAGAAGAACTTAAACGATTGAATTATGACAGCTAGAGAATTGAATTTAAGAATAAAATACAAGAACTTCAGAAGTTAAAGCTGTCTTGGTTCGGAAGGATTGCCATGTGTAAAATGATATTGTTACCAAAGATTAACTTTTTATTCGATACACTAGCGATCCATTTAAAAGAGAAAGAAATTAATGAGTTTCAAAAAATGTTTAATGGTTTTTGTAATGGAGGTAAAAAATCTAGGCTTCCAAAAAAATTATGGTATTGGTCTCAGAAAAAAGGGGGTTTGGGTATGCCAAATTTGTTATTATATTATCGAGCATTTCAAGTCAAGAATGTTGTGAAGATCTTGGCAAGAGAAAAGATAATTTGGGAACAATTGGAAATGAAAGAGTATAGAAATATTGGAAACTTGATTTTTTTGGGAATGAAGGATAAGGTGAAAAGGTCAAATAATTTTATGATGAAAGGTCTCATGGAGGTG